>BTPG01000001.1:280311437-280391454 GCA_036245525.1 Semisulcospira habei
AATGATTTCAGTGCCAATGCCACTGGCGTTATTGGTCATCAGTTTGGTCTTCTCTGCACTGATTTCCATTCCATATGCAATGGCTGTACTATCCAGCTTTTCCACCAGCTGAGCTAGCTCCTTCTCTGTTCCTGCAAGGCCATCAATGTCGTCCGATTGTTCTGCCTCCAATACTGACAGTTCCTTCATGATCTTTCAGAGCGTCCGACACTTATGCAGGCCGCCTCCATGGTTCAGAATTCTACAGACCCATGCTATCAAGTTGTCTTCTTCTCCGATGCCCTTTCAGTCCTTCAGGCCCTCGAGAACGACATACTCCCCCAGCTGACCAGAGCTTTGCAGAAGGTCAGACAAACCAGAAGAGTTGTTCTCCAGTGGATACCAGCCCACTGTGGGGTACCAGGAAATGAAAGGGCAGACGAGCTGGCGAAAGAAGGAGCCACAAAAGATCAACAAGAAAACAGCGTCAGCTATAGTGAGCAAAAGACAATCATCAAGGCATTGATGAGGCCGAGGTCAAACAGAGACGACTACCACACAATGACCAGAGAGCAGCAAGTCGTCCTGATCAGACTGCGTACCGGCCACAACAGACTGAACGCTCACATGAACAGAAAGCTCAAGCTGACGCCATCACCAACCTGCGCCTGTGGTCAGGAAGACCAAACAGCGGAACATATTCTCCAGAGATGTCCCCTACTGGACGATGAAAGAAAAGAAGTGTGGCCGTCGCCAACTCCACTGCAGACCAAACTCTACGGCAGTCGAGAAGACCTGGAGAAAACGACGTCATTCATCGCCGGTGCTGGACTGACCGTATAGCCCACTGCGAACGGCAAGAAGAAGAAGAAGAAGAGCGTCCGTCATGATTCTTTCCAGGAAGATGTTGAAAAGAGTAGGTGAGAGCATGCAGCCTTGTCTGACTCCAACTGTAGTCCTAAACCAGTTTCCTATTTTGCCGTTGAAGCAGACTGCGCTAGTGGCCTTGTTGTAAAGGTTTGCTATGACTTTGATCAGGTTGGCATTGATGTTGTATAGCTTCATGGTGGACCAAAGGGCTGCATGCCACACCCTGTCAAACGCTTTCTTAAAATCCACAAAGACATGATAGAGGTCCTGCTGGTGCTGGAGGTATCTCTCACATATAACTCTCAGGTTGAAGATCTGCTCAGTTGTGCTGCGCCCTGGTCTGAAGCCTGCCTGTTCCTCAGCTATGATTTCCTCTGCCTGAAGGACAGAAACATCACACTCTGCTCCAAGATCAGACTGATGCGCTCCTTAGTCATCTCAGTGTTCTTGTATGCCTGCGAGTCATGGACCCTCACAGCAGACCTAGAAAGGAGGATACAAGCCACTGAAATAAGATGTTTTCGAAGGCTGCTTGGCATCTAATACAGAGATCACATCACAAACGAGGAAGTGGGAAGCAGAATCAGGCAAGCCATCGGGCCCTATGAAGACTTATTAGCCATTGTGAGAAAACGCAAACTGAAGTGGTATGGGCATGTCACGCGTTCAGCAGGGCTTGCCAAAACAATCCTGCAAGGCACTGTGCAAGGAGGACGAAGGAGAGGAAGACAGAGGAAAAGATGGGAGGACAATATCTCAGAGTGGACAGGACTGAAGCTGGGCGATACGCTGAGAATGGCAGAGAACAGAGAGGAATGGAGGGAGCTGGTTGTTAAGTCATCAGTGGTGCCCCAACGGTCGGCAAGACTACGGGATAGATAGATAGATAGATAGATAGATAGATAGATAGATAGATAGATAGATAGATAGATAGATAGATAGATAGATAGATAGATAGATAGATAGATAGATAGATAGATAGATAGATAGATAGATAGATAGATAGATAGATAGATAGATAGATAGATAGATAGATAGATAGATAGATAGATAGATAGATAGATAGATAGATAGATAGATAGATAGATAGATAGATAGATAGATAGATAGATAGATAGATAGATAGATAGATAGATAGATAGATAGATAGATAGATAGATAGATAGATAGATAGATAGATAGATAGATAGATAGATAGATAGATCCCATATGCCCGGAATGTTCTACTTTCCCACGTCCGCCAGGCTTCACGGGGTCTCTGTCAATTTTCAAGCAGCAGCTTAAGATGCCGCATCTTTTCTCCAGCGCGTTCTCTTCATTTCAACCCTGTGTGCAAAGGCCATCGGGCCGATGTCGGCTGCCGTTGGCCCCGCGCATGGCTCAGTGTGCGCTGGCCAACGACTGCCGACGGCGGCTCGATGCTTTTGCGCATTGGGAAAGCAGTTCTCAGTGTGTGTGTGTGTGTGTGTGTGTGTGTGTGTGTGTGTGTGTGTGTGTGTGTGTGTGTGTGTGTGTGTGTGTGTGTGTGTGTGTGTGTGTGTGTGCGTGTGCGTGTGTTCTTAGAAACTTCGTGTTATGTGTAGTAACGCTTTGAGTCTGACTATCGGGATAATGCGCTTTATAAGTATGATTTATTATTATTATTGTCATTTTTAAAAATTATTATTATTTATATTATTATTATTATTATTATTATTATTATTATATAAACATTTTGTTTGTTTTGCACGCACAGAATAACAGTAAGTGGTGAGTGTCAATTTCTCACTGCAAAAAGGAGGTACAACCAAGCCCTTCCATTTAGCCCGCCGTGATAATTGAAGACTGACGGACACCCGCGGGACTGAACAAAGGTTTTAAGCATGGCGCAGACTGTTACGTAAGTGGCTTAACCCTTTGGCTGTCGGTAGCTGTTTTTGTCGCGATGATTCCTGCAGGAATCGTCGCGTCAAAAACCGCTACCGACAGCCAAAGGGCCAACGTTGGTAACGATCCTTCTGACTCAGTAAAACAATGACAGATCGACTGTGGCAGTTTTTTTTTTTTAGTTTTTTTTTTTACTTAGTACCAGTGGTACCAGTGTTATACAAAACATAACTGAATAATTTGATAAGTTAGATAATATCAACGACAGAAAATTTCAACTGAAGCGAAGGCCCTATCAGGTGCTGACCGTATTCCAATCGGCGGAGAAACAAAAAGCTGGATAAATAAAAATTGAGGGGGTTACGCAACAAAATAACTATATGCAGGCGTTGTGTTCGGCCTATATTACCGATTTCATACCAAAAAAATTACTGAAAATGTGTTAAATTAAAAAATACCTGAAAGAAAATTTCCACTCGAATGCAGTTCGCGCGAGGTTGTTTACTGATAGTCGGAAGTATGGAAAATTACGTCCCCTGAATCTCTACGTCCCACGTAAAGTTTGGGGTCCTTTCAATGGTATATTTCACGCTATTATTTTTTACATTTGAAGCCCTCGACTCTTACCTCCGACATTGACACCCCTGACCGAACCCTCAAGGCGACACGAACCACTGGCAGAGCCTAACTCGTAATACAACTAATAATATGATATGGTATGGTCTGATATGAGATATGAGATATGATATGATATGATATGATATGATATATGATATGATATGATATGATATGATATGATATGATATGATATGATATGATATGATATGATATGATATGATATGATATGATATGATATGATATGATATGATATGATATGATAAATGATATGAGCTGAGCTCAGCTGACTTGACTTGATCTGATGTCAGCTGATCCGATCTGCATTTGATTTTTCAGCAGCGTGCTACTCTTCCTCTCCTGCCTGTCTATGACATACGGGTACAGCAACTTCAAGGATAATATTCCAAATGGAGACCACGTCCCCCACCCGTGTAAACCCAACTACTTGTGGCGCGGGGTGGGGCATGAGAATCCCATGGGAGGCGGGAGCAGGAACGCTTTTGGCGTTGACTTTAAAAACCAAGGATACCAGGTGTGTGTGTGCGTGGTGTGTGTGTGTGTGCGTGCGTGCGTGCGTGCGTGTGTGTGTGTGTGTTTATTTGTGTACATTTGTGTGTCGGCGAACCACCTTTATCTGCTTACTCCAACAAACAAAAGTGAAACTTTCACGCACGCACGTATAATATAATATCAATCCCACTTTCAAAGTATGTATTCGTCAGCGCGTGCGTATTGTCTTTGGCATATACAATTTCTTGACCTACTGACCTGATCGTGTGTCCGTGTGTCACGTGCTGTAGTGGACCAGCGCCCTGTGTCGTATGGACTCGGACGGTGACGGACTGACGAACGGCCAGGAGCTGGGTGACCCCAACTGTGTCTGGACAGAAGGAGAGGTCCCCGAGTCTACCACAGGACTCTCACACCCGGGTAAGTTAACTCAGAAAAGTTGAGTGATGTAGTTTACTTTCACAGTTGGTCATCGCAAACATTTAATGCCTTCACTGCCAGTGGACGGAGATTCAGTTTGTGAAATCATTGTAATTTCAGCGCCAAAGACCCTCAGCCGTCAAAAGTGGTTTAACTCATTCGAGACGAACTGCATCCGGATACGCGGCTTCAGCCCCGTATCGGATGCAGTTCGTCTCGAATGGGTTAAGCAAGAGGCATATATCCTCATTTTGAGAGACTAAAGGTGATTTGCATCTGCGAATGAACCGTTCTTGATTCCAGTGGAGTAGGAAGCGGGGAGGTCGGGACAGTGTGTAGGTAGGGGCCCACCACTACCACAAAAAAATGAAAGGGGCAGGCAGAGTGCGCCCCCCCCCTCCCCACACACACACACACGCCCCCCTCCCCCCTTCCTCCCCCCACAATACTTTTGGATAATTTGTCTTTAGGGAGAAAAAAAAACACATTCGGGGGAAAAATCTTAGTTATTAATTTTTTCTTTTTAATTTTCTAAGTTGGACGACTATCACCCCCTCTTCCCCCTCCTCCCCCACCCCCCCCCCACCACCATCATAATAAGAAATGAATGGGGGGGGGGGTGACAAGCAGAGTGTCCCCTCTCCCCCTCCTCGTTCCCTTTTTGGATAATTTTTCTTCAGGGAAAAAAAATCTTAAGAGAAAAAAATCATAGTAATTAATTATTTCTGTAAAATTTCGCCCTCCTTCTTCTCCACCCCCCTCCTCTACCACCCCCCTCCCTCCGCTCCCCCCCCCCCCCTAGGCCCCCCCCCTTCCCCCACCGATGGGAAATATTTTCTGACGCTACTGGTTGTAACATCAATACTGATGTCGCGGGACTGAAAACAGTCCGTACAAAGGATTACACTGTTATTATATGATTTTAACTCGCTGGCTGGACAACAAAATGAACTGACTGAACATTTTCTTCTTCTGTAACAGGTGTGTGTGATCCCTTCAGCAGCGAGTTCTGTCAACAGAGAAACACCTGGGTGGACTGTGCCATGGGAGAGTTTGTATGTGACGCCCTCAAAGAACCGCGTAGGTCTTGAAGCCTTAAAATCTAAAAGTGAATGCTAGCCATCTGCAAGTGTCATAGATTCTCACGAGCCCCTTTGTTGTGCTTTTTGGACTTAATAGATCTCCTTATATGATACTTGCTAACCACATTTACATCTTTTTATCTTCTCTATTTTCTTTGTGCATTTGCTTTCTTGTAAATTACTTCCAAGTTAACTCAGGTGACGAAAAGGTTTATCCCGTATTTTGATTGTGTCGGTATGGGTCAGTGCCTGTGTGTACTACCCCAATGCACAGTTACTTTGCACAAATTACATATATATGGATTGTAAGGTATACACACACAGACCAGCACATGTTTTATTTTATTATTTTAAATGAGTTTGTGACATGGTTGTCATTATCATAAGCATGACGACAACCGACGATGACGCCAGTCTAGGACGACACTGATGAGTAGTAGTAACAATAACAATAATAATAATAATAATAATAATAATAATAATAATAATAATAAATGTTTCTTATATTAGCGCAGAATTTTCACAAAGAAGGCTGAAAACACTTTACAAACACACATATATACAACTAAACAAGCATGCCATTTCAAAAACATACAAAAAACAACAACAAGTCAACAGGAAATGTTGTGTCAAAAAGAAGAATAAAAGACTTATATATAAAAGTTTGCCTCAACGTGTGCAGGAAAGGAGATCTATTAAGTCCAAAACACATATTGAAAATAATGTGTTTTTAGTTGGGTCTTGCAGGACTTTATATTGAAAAATAAAGGAAGTATAAATACCCACAAGACAACGTCGGTAGTACTACGTCGGTAGTGTTGATGATTATACCTGTACGTATGAACACTTTACCGATAAGCAAACGGTTCTAAGTCGGCTCAGCGAGCCGACGTCGGCCTTAGTCGGCCCGCGCACAACCGTGCGCGGGCCAACTAGGCCGACGTCGGGCCGAGGACCGTTCGCTCTTAGTTTTTGTAATTAATTAATTGATTCATTCATTTAATAATTTATTCATTTATTCATTTATTTGTTTCTTTTTCAGAAACACGAAATATAACGCTGCGGTTCCCTAACACGACTGTTCCCAACAAGGAAACCAGCTATGTCTGCATGACCTTTGACCTGCCCAGTGACGCCCCCTACCACATAGTGGCGACAACCCCGTCCATCGACAACGTGCAGGTCATGCATCATATCGTCATGTTCGGCTGTGATGACCGTAAGTATGAATAATAATAATAATAATAATAATAATAATAATAATAATAATGATGATGATGATGATGATGATGATAATAATAATAATAATAATAACAAAAATAACAATAACAATAATAACAACTGCAGCAGAAGCAGCAACAAGAAAAAGACGCCGATTTGTAACAACAATAATGATACACGTTATAGCAAAGGTAACAGTAACAATAGTAATACTTTTGTAATAATAATAATAATAATAGTAATAATAATAAACGTTATAACAAAATAGCAAAGGTATAGCAAAGGTAACAGTAACAATAGTATTACTGTTATGATAAAAAATAATAATGATCATGATAATATTAATAATAATATACAATAATAATTATTATAAACAATAATAATAATAATAATAATAATAATAATAACAGGGCCGGATCACTTACCTCCAAGGGTGGGGGGGGGGGGCAACTTCTTGTTTGGCAGAAGGAGGGGGGGGGGGGGTCAAACAACCCCGAAAACGGACTTTGTTATAGCATTTTAACAAATTTGGGGTCTTGGGGGGGGGGCATTTACCCCCGCCCTCCCCCCCCCTGGATCCGGCCCTGAATAACAAGAAAGGTAAAGCCATTATGGCTCACGTGTATGACCGATTTACATATGTGTGACCTTTGTGACAAGGGCTGGCTTCTGCAGCAGCAAAATCCATTGTTTTCTGAAAATGTAAGCATTTTTCACACATCTGTCAAACCCCCGTGACCCTTGACCTTTGTGATGAGTCGACTAAATTAGTATGCATAGGAAGGTCTTATCATCAGCTATCTTTGTACCAAATTTGGTTGAAAATTTTGCAACAATCTGGGAATCCCTAAAATTTTATCAAAAATCAGCATTTTACACATATTTGCCAGCCTCTTGTGACTCTTGACCTTTCCAAGGGGTCATCCAAATTAGTATGCATAGATAGGTCTTACCATCAGGTATCTCTGTACCAAATTTGGGTTTGAAGTTGTGAATAGTATTTGAGAAAAAAATATCTTTTTTTTCAAAATATGGCTGTTTCGGACCTATTTCCTGAGCCCTTGTCACCCTTGACCTTTCTGTGGTATCAACCAAATTAGTGAGCATAGAAAGGCCTTCCCATCAGGTATCTCTGTAGCAAGTTTGGGTTTACAGTTGTGAATAGTATTTGAGAAAAAAAAAATTCTTTTGTCAAAATATGGTTATTTCGGACCGTTTTCCTGAGCCCTTGTAACCCTTGACCTTTCTGAGGGATCATCCAAATTAGTATGCATAGATAGGTCTTACCATCAGGTATCTCTGTACCAAGTTTGGGTTTGAAGTTGTGAATAGTATTGGAGAAAAAAAGCATCTTTTGTCAAACTATGGCTATTTTTCACCTATTTCCTGAGCTCTTGTGACCCTTGACCTTTCCGAGGGATCAACCAAATTAGTACGTATAGAAAGGTCTTACCATCAGGTATCTTTGTACCAAGTTTGGTTTTGAAGTTGTGAATAGTATTTGAGAAAAACTAAATTATGTCAAAATATAATTATATTTTACCTATTTCCTGATCCCCTGTGACCGTGACCTTTGTGAGAGGGCACTCAAATTGGTATGTTTAGAAAGGTTTTACCACTAAGTATCCTTGTGCCAAGTTTGAAGAATGTGGCTTGAATAGTCTCCGATAAAAATGCCAACGTTAAAGTTTACCACGGACGACGGCGGATGGACGACGGACGGACGCCACTGGCCCAAAACATAAACTCACTTTTGCTTCGCATGTGAGCCAATAATAATAATAATAATGACGATAATTATCTAATGACAACAGCAACTTCAGCAACAAGAAGACGAATAGTAATAACAATAACGATACACATAATAGCAAAGGTAACAGTAATAATAACAATAACAACAACAACAACAACAACAACAAGACGAATAATAATAACAATAATAATAATAATAATAATAATAATAATAATAATAATAATAATAATAACAATAATAATAATAATAACGACAAGACTACTACTAATAACAACAATACAGACCAGTAATGAGAACGTAAGGTAAATCTTTGTTCAAAATTCATTTCCTTTGAGCAAAAGATCACTCGGGACATGATTCTTGGCGAATGATTTCTGGTATTTATTGATTGGGGAGCTGACTGCGTCAGTAAAGGCATGGGAGTTGGAGTGTTCATTTATTAAAAAAAAGGAAAGTGAAATTCTTATCACACGTAAAATATAAAATTATGTAGAAAGTAAAATTATATCATGACAAATGGCGTTTTTCAAACCACTGACGCGTATGCACTGCGTCCCTTATAGAGCTCACTGATGCAATATTACAAATTTACTAGGCTTTTTCAACAGGAGATATTTCAACATCATAATCAGGTCAAAGACAACAGGTAGAGACCTTTGACAGCGAGGACAGCTCGTATATAAAAGGGATTTTGTGGGTTATGGCTCATCCCATCTTGTCACATTTCGCTATATTTTGTTTCCTCAGCAAATCAAGTTCCCCTTCAGGACAAGCCCCAGCCTTGCGGGATGGGCAACAACGGCGGATGCATGAATATCATTGGGGGATGGACGGTGGGTTCCCCTGGCCGATGCTCAGGTGACAACACTGGATTCCGTATCGGCGCTGGCGGTTTCACCAGAGTTAGAGTACAGGTCAGTAGACCAAGTTGCACTTGAGCACATTAAAATAATGAAACTATGATTTTTTTTTAAAATCCTGTACATTTGTAGTAACTACATGGTTTTATTTACCGATGTAATTAATTTCACCCCCACCGCCAACTCTAACAAATAAATAAATAAATATAACATGAATAAATTATATATATATATATATATATATATATATATATATATATATATATATATATATATATATATATATATATATATATATATATATATATATATATATATATATATATATATATATATATATATATATTCATTACTTATAACAAAGGCGTCGCCCAAGCCAAAAAATGCACTCAATCAGAGTAGCTCCAAGGGACATAATTGTTCAATAAATTCTGAGAATGCTGTGCTAATGCCATGGAAATCCAGGCTGGTAATCTTGCATTGTGTCATCAGGACATCAGCTGTCCTTTTGTGACTGCATCGCTTATTAGATCTTTTGAGCCTTCCACTGAACACCTACTACATAAGGTAATAGGGACTACCCCCAGGCGCCCCGCAACCCGCTGGAGAATATCCAGTCCTCCCCCCCCCCCCCCCCCCCCCCCGAGAGGGGAGGCTAGTGCATGAATATTCCCAAACAGATCTTGGACCTGCTGGATAGATTTAAGATTTTGCCGCCTACGACTGGTTTCGACCCAAGGTGGGTCTCATCAGGTAGGCATACGGCGTAACCTGAAATTGCAAACACAACGCATATACTAGAAGCCGCCTCCAGAATTTGACTGGTAGCAACCACTAGTCCAGCGTGGATTGCATCCCTAAAGCTTTATGGGGTGTTGCAGTGGAAGAAGACTGACTAATTTTGAAAAGGCAACACCTAGGCAATTTTGTGGTACAATTATTCATTACTTATAACAAAGGCGTCGCCTGGATTTCCATGGCATTAGCACAGCATTCTCAGAATTTATTGAAAAATTATGTCCCTTGGAGCTACTCTGATTGAGTGCATTTTTTGGCTTGGGCGACGCCTTTGTTATAAGTAATGAATAATTGTACAACAAAATTGCCTAGGTGTTGCCTTTTCAAAATTAGTCTTCTTCCACTGCAACACCCCATAAAGCTTTAGGGATGCAATCCACGCTGGACTAGTGGTTGCTACCAGTCAAATTCTGGAGGCGGCTTCTAGTATATGCGTTGTGTTTGCAATTTCAGGTTACGCCGTATGCCTACCTGATGAGACCCACCTTGGGTCGAAACCGGTCGTAGGCGGCAAAATCTTAAATCTATCCAGCAGGTCCAAGATCTGTTTGGGAATATTCATGCACTAGCCTCCCCTCTCGGGGGGGGGGGGGGGGGGGGAGGACTGGATATTCTCCAGCGGGTTGCGGGGCGCCTGGGGGTAGTCCCTATTACTTTATGTAGTAGGTGTTCAGTGGAAGGCTCAAAAGATCTAATAAGCGATGCAGTCACAAAAGGACAGCTGATGTCCTGATGACACAATGCAAGCTTACCAGCCTGGATTTCCATGGCATTAGCACAGCATTCTCAGAATTTATTGAAAAATTATATATATATATATATATATATATATATATATATATATATATATATATATATATATATATATATATATATATATATATATATATATATATATATATATATATATATATATATATATATATATAACTAATTAATTAATTAATTATTTTCACATATGTATGTTTGCTGATCTGTTATTTTGGAGCTTACATCTTCTTGAGACAGCACCAGGACGCGACACAAAGGACTACTAAACTTTAAGCCTTTACACAACTCGCATGTTTTTCCCGACGATATGTTACAAAGCTGTCGGCTCAGGTCACGTGTTGCGCGCAGTTTTGACTGTTTCATTCCAAAGCAACATACCGATCAGCGACTTTTAGGCTTGGGGTAAATAAAGTAAGAGCGGCCCAACTGCGGGAGAAATGTGTATGTTCATCCTGATGATATGAACTCTTCAATAAAGTCCTTGTACAAATATATTGAATTAAAGTGCCATTACGCGTAAATCGGCAGACACAGTTCAGTACCATTTGTGTTCATTATGCCTTGTCGACACACCTAATAAACATTAACGGTAGTTTGGACATGCAGCAAAACACACACGCGTAATCGCACTTATTTATTCTGCGCACCTGTTAGCGTGTCAATATTTTTTCGCCATTTCTCGTACTGTTACCGTTGTATTTATAGAACGGAGTGGAGTCATTGTCAGGTTACTTGATACAAAGACCTCGTGTGCTAAACTGGATACCCCTGTGTCTAAAGGAACCATAACTAGGCCGGTCTGTGTGGCGTTTCGTAACCATCTGCTACAAAAGTGTACCTTTGAACAGTTACAGCGGTAGTGGGCCTTTCTTCTTCTCGAACGCCGTCACAATTTGAATTTGGCTCTCAAAATGAAATCTGTGGTCTTCTGTAGCGCCTCCACAGGCCCGTACAGTTTCTCTTGTAGAGTGGCGGGCTTCGGCCATAATCTCCTCCCTCAGCAGCTGGTGGTTCGCACAGTCCTGGAGGATGTGCTCTGTGGTCTACTCTGCTTCTCCACAGGGGCACAGGGGAGATGGCACGAGGTGGAAGCGTCTGTGCAGGTGGAAATTAAGTCGGTTGTGCCCGGTCCTCAGTCGAAAGATGGTCACCTGTTCTTGTCTGGACAGCTGATGGACAGCTAGGGGCCGTTGTGGTGGTCTGTACACAGACTTAATGATGGTCTTCATTTCTGTGAAGTTGACTCCATTTTCGTCTTGTTCTTTCTCTGCGCCCACCTTTGCCATTTTGTCAGCTTCTTCATTGCCGTAGATGCCACAGTGTGAAGGGATCCACTGCAGCACCAGTCTGGTGCACTTGATGTTTTTGCAGTGCCTTTTGTAGACGTGGCAGTTTGCTTGTTGTTGCTGCCTCAAGGACAGACATGGCATCAGTCAGGAAGACAATCTGGGCATCAGGGTCTGCAGTGCCACTAAGGGTGTTTGCAGCGCGGACCAGGGCTTCCACCTCAGCTCTGTAATTTGTGCAGTGAAGGCCTGTTGGTACTGCCTCTGCCTGCCATTTTCCGCTTGGGTACTGAATGTACACCTCCATTCTGAACTGCATCTGTGGCTAATCCATGTTTTCTGGGGATACTTTTCTTCGAGCACGGCCAGTGTCAGGGCTTTCTTGCTCGCAGTGCTGTGCTCATCTTTGGTGGTGATGCAGGGTACCGTGGAAGAGATGGTGATGTTTTCTGGCTTACTTTCCCAGGGTGGAAGGTCGCTAGCAGGATTCAGAGCCTCTACCTGCGCAGGGAGCGTTGCCTGGTGTTTTCTCTGCAGTGCTCTCGTCTCCTTCGCAAAGCTTGATCTTTTCAGCCTCCCTGAGGTTGGTTGTTTCATCCTGGCGTTCATAGGATGGGCTTTGGAAGACTTGACCTTTGTGGACTGTATCAAGGCTTGCAATCTCTTCTCATGCGCAGGGGTGGGATGCCTGTTGTCTCTTCCATCTTTTCAATTCGTGTGGATCTCATTGCGCCGGTGATGATAAGCAGTGCCTGGTTCTGAACTCTGTCAATGGTCTGCTGGTGTGACTGGGCTGCCGTCAACCATGCATGGGATCCGTACTCAAGGTGTGGTCTCACTGTGCCTTGATATATATTTTTGAAGGTCTTTTCATTGGCTCCCCATTGTGTTCCAGCCAGCTTCATCATGATGTTCATCTTTCTTCTAGCTTTCGCTTCTGCGTTCCAGATGTGCGGCTTCCACGCCAGCCTCTTGTCAGGGGTGACTCCCAGGTATGTCTGTTGGTCTTCATACCGCAGTGGGGTGTTGCCCAGTGTTAGGTTGCCAGCCTTTGCTTTGTTGGAGAGAGAGAAGAATGTGGCTGATGATTTTTCTGTGTTGATGGTCACACACCAGTTGTTGGTCCAGACTGTCAGCCTGTTAAGGGCTAGCTGCATCCTATATGTAGCAGTTGTTGCATACTCTTCTGTGCACCAGAGTACCAGGTCATCTGCGTACAGGGCTGCATACTCTTCTGTGCACCAGAGTACCAGGTCATCTGCGTACAGAGCTGTGTGGACTCCTTTTGGTAGCTTTGGCACAAGGTCGATGATGAAGAGTATGAACAGGGTCGGCGACAGGACTCCCCCTTGTGGCACCCCCTGACGCAGCAGCACTTTTTGGCCACAGTACCCAACCATTGTCACACAGGCTCTGCGATTGTGCAGGTATGACTTGGTCCACCGGTACATGTTCCCTTGGATGCCACTGCGAATGAGTTTCACAAGGAGACCATGTCGAAAGCCTTCTGTAGGTCAATGAAAGCAGCTAATGTCACCTTCTGATCTTGAAAGGCAACTTCTATGACCTGTGCAAGGTGTGTTGTTTGGTCTTCTGTACTCTTGTAGCTCCTGAAGCCGGCTTGCTCTGGCACGATAATGCTCTCGGAGTCCAGGTACCACTGCAGGCGCTTGTTGATGATGCGCTCCATGGTCTTGCACACACAACTTGTCAGGCTGATGGGGCGATAACTCAGGGTTTTGGACTTATTCTTCTCTTTCTTCAAAATTGGGATCATCCTGGCTTCCTTCCAGCACTTGGGTACCTTTCCTCTCCAGCTGTGGTTAAAAATGTCCAGTAGCTTCATTAAGTCAGTGTTGCCAAGGTGTTGTAACATTTCGTTTGAGATGCTGTCTGGACCTGGAGATTTTTTTCTTCTTCAGCTGTTTGATGGCCATCTTCAGTTCTGGAAGGGTGATGTCCTTCTTCATTGCATCATGGATGTTGGCATCTCTTGTTCTCTCTCTTTCTTCCTGTCTTGTTTCTTTCTCAAGATATCGTGGGACAGTGATGTTACTTTCTTTCGCATAGATCTGTGCGAACATGTTTGCAGCTTTCCTACCAGTCAGTGCTTTCCCTTCTTCTTCCAGGGTGATCTTCTGTTCCCTGTTGCCCTCATCGTTCAACGCCCTGGTCAGTCTCAACAACTTGGTGGTGTCCCTGTCCATGTTTAGTCTTGCAGTCTTCTCTCTCCAACTTCTTCTTGTGCACTCCAACTTCATCTTCAGATTCTGGGCCTTACTGTGTTGTAGCTTGATGTTGTTTTCTTGGCTGGGTTTGGTTTCAGCGTCTTCTCTGGCCCTAGTGAGGTTGTCATGTGCTTTCTGAAGATCTGCGGCCCAGTATGGGGTGTAGTTTTTCCGGACCGCTCGAGGTATGGTTTCCGTAGTGGGCCTTTAAGCTTGATCTCCGGTTACGAAAAATATATCACGAGTGCGAGCAACTGCTCGGTAAAGTGAGTATTTTATCGGTCGAACTCAGCACTGGTGATTTATATGGCGTAACTTGACAGGAGGTCATACATAAATGTATCTCTAATTTTCTTACACATTTTTGCCAAACAGTTTCATCGGAATAACCCCGAACTGCGAGCTGACCACTCGGATTCCAGCGGTCTGACCGTGCACTACACGCCTAAACTTCGTGCCATCAATATCGCCACGTTCCTTGTGGGTCAGACCATCTTCCAGATCCCACCCCGTCAGCCCTCTGTCGTCATTTCCGGTTCCTGTTCTTCATCGTGCAGCCGTCGAATGATCGCCAGACCAATTTATGTGCATGGCGTCTTGAACCACATGCACTATCTTGGTGAGTGTGTTAGTTACTGCAGCTGATACACGGAAGCTACGAATGCCATCTTTCCATACAAAAATCTTTGGCCAGCATAGCTTTACTCACAAACCAGATAGGTGAGGCTAGCGCTGGCAGAATTGTACAACAAACCAAGGGGAATTACTCAGCGCTGGACAGACGAACAGTTAGAGCCCCTGCCTGATAGGCGGGGGCAGGGGATCTAACTGTTCGTCTGTCCAGCGCTGAGTAATTCCCCTTGGTTTGTTGTACAGCATAGCTTTGCTTACCAAGCTCCTGTCTTATGGAACACCCTCCCCTTTGAAATCAGACACAGCGAATCTGCTTCAGCTTTCAAACGGGCTCCTAAAACCTACCTGTTTCGCCTGTCTTTTGCCACTGAACAGTAGTGTAGTGGAAAGACAGTATTCTTAACTCATTCGAGACGTGCCGCCTCCTGATACGCGGCATAAGCCGCGTATCCGGAGGCGGCACGTCTCGAATGAGTTCATGTACTGTTTCTAATTTGTCATTATAATTACTTACATTGTATGAATGTGGTTTTTGGATTGTGAATTATGTGATGTGATATGTGTACTGTTGATGTCTAAGTTTGTACGGCACAATGTATTTAGTTGTGAATTTTGATTTTATTTATATATATTTACTGTATATGTTGAAATTGTAAAGCGCTTAGAGCCAATTAGATTAAGCGCTATATAAATACACATTGTTATTATTATTTATTTATTATTATTATTATTATTATTATTATTATTATTATTATTATTATTATTATTATTATTATTATTATTGTTGTTGTTGTTGTTAGGATGTAACGCAGAGCATACTTCCGACGGAAGAATCTAAGTAAAGAATTTTTGTTCTAAAAACTTAGAACGGACAATTACAATACAATTTATACAAACAATGAAACAATGCACTACTTATATTTCTTTCTCGATGTGTACACCTTTGTCGGATTTTACTCACTTGGCATTCGCATGTTTTGGGTCTGGATTTGGTGGGTAAGACTTGCACCTAGTTTCCCAAGGGTGGAAAACAATTTTGGATCTACTCATCAACGCTAGCTTATCATTCTGCTTCACAACTCACGAACATTACCGCAGCCTGAAGTCAAACTGTGACGTAAAGACACCGACGACACACTGGAGTTTAAATTATGAAAATGATGCATTACGAAAATAGAAGACTGAAGCCAAACTGTGTCGACAAATGACGCAACAAGGGCCTTTAAATCACGAAAATGACATTAAGAGAACAGAAGACAGAGGTCACAAGATATCCAGAAATTACGCAACATGACCTTTACGTATAAAATGACGCATTACAGAGTACAGAAAAGTGCCCGGTTCTTCAAGTTGGCCGTAGAGAACATTAACCCATTCACTGCTGAAGCACAATGAACAACACTCAAATGCAATAGACATAGATCCTCTTGACCCCCGCATATGCGGGGGTTCATGAAGATCTATGCCTGTTGCTGACACTATTTTGTATCCACGTCCTTTGACGCATACGGATCTTTGACGTTGAAAATTGAAAAGAAAATCTGCGTCCACTTGCAGCGAATGGAATAAAGACCGTATTTAGGCATTGTGTGCCTCATTTTTAATATCAGCTTGATCCATTGGCGCAACACTTTGATGATCTATTATCTATGGTCATTTGCTCACAGGGCGGAGTCAGAAGGTGGATGTCTTCAGGAATGGTAACCTGGTGAGAACACTGGCCAATGACGAGCAGTACAGCTACGACTCTCCAGTTCGTCACGTGTAAGACTAGTCTGCCTTTGTTTTCTTGTCTGTGGCATACAGTATTCCTCATAGAAATTTTAACTGAGCGTCACGACTATGACTCCCTGTAATAAGATCTGTGGGTCAAACTGTTGAAACTGGGAGTCGTATTCGAACAATACAAAAACGCCTATCGGCGTAAAACAATGGCCAAAACTCTGCATTTCCTCATACACACGATGAAATCCCACTGAGGAATCCAAAACGAACATCAACGTAACAAGATTTCATTCCGAAAGTGTCTGTCACTCGTTCAACATTTTAATTCTTTGTGTTGGCGGTTGTTTCGGAATGATTTTACTACACTATAAAACAACTACACTATATTTTTTTAAAAAAAACCGCCAAACGCATACAGAAATTAAAATTTGAACGATACAGTCAAATCTGTATAAGGTCACCACTCAAAAGACTGTAACAAAGAATTTTTAAAAAATTAAAATTATTATTAAAAGCTGTCACCTTAGACAGGAGGTTATCTCATACAGGGTCATGTATGTAGCAGCAAGAAGACTATGGGATCACGAGTGTCGCCTCCTTACCGCAATACTGAGCAAAACCTGAGGTCTTCTAGCCGACGTCAGTCGCAGTGGGCCCGCGAACAGTCGTGCGCGGGCCCCCTGCGGCCGTCGTCGCCCCGATGACCCACGCTTAGTGGACGTGCGGTATCTTAGTCAGGTTTGACCATACAGTCATCCTCAGTTGTTATCGGTGTGTCTATTGCAGACTGGAGCCACCTTTCGAACTATTGCCCGGGGACGAGATCAAAACAACTTGCGAGTTCTCGTCCACGTACAAGACCAGCACCGTCTTCCAAGGGGATGGCACGAATGACGAGATGTGTTTTGCCTTCCTTGATGTGTACCCCGCCGAGGCACTTCCCTTCCAGAAAATGTGCTTGGGCGTACGCTCCGTGTCCGACTGTGACGTCAGTTCCGGCGTGATCAATGGCTGCGATATGAACCAGTTTTGCAACACGTCGCATCCTCAGACGCAGCGGCTGGCGGCGCAGTTGGTCAGCAACTGCACCCCTTTTGGGGCGTGTCGCCCTGAGTGCCACGCTTTGATGACCACTCTTGCCGATCATCCGTGTCTGCAGGTACGTAGTTAGTTTAGACGTCTGTGTGTTTTGCACACGATGTCTTTAACTCGTTCTGCCCGCGACACACCACAGCAAGATATGGCTTGACTGACCCTGATAGTTCAAGGGTGGTGGCAGAATAGCTTGTAACCTCTACGCTGCTAGTACTAGGTGTTTCTAAAATCTTTATTATAATTCTACACCAGCGAGTCCCTGGCGTCCGAGCAAGACGGATACAAAATGGTGTCAGCAAGAGGCATAGATCCTCATAGATCATCACTGTCGCAACACAACGACCAGAAGGCGCTGCAAGAGGCATAGATCCGCATGAGCCCCCGCAACTGCGGGGGCTCATGCGGATCTATGCCGCTTGCAGTTGGCCGCCGTGAGATGGCCTTAGTTGCCTGCTCGGCGTTCAAACCAAAATAACTAACTAACCTCTTGAGTTGGCTTCTGGCTTGATGTGGTTAATAGAGTGGAATGGCGAAGTAAGCCATGGCGATAGTGTTTATAACATCCATCTGTGCAGTCCGGGCCGCGCGCAACTTGCACTTTAACTGAGGACTTGTTTTGAATTGCTTCCTTCCAGGGCGACGCTTACGAGTTTGTGAAGGACGCGATGAAGAGGACACACGAGGGCACTCTGATGATAGCCATGCTGGAATCTTGCCGGGACCAGCTGTCCGGCAAGCAGGACTGCCCCACGTGTCAGTGCAATAGTCACCCAACAGGGACCGCCACCTTGGCTGCTCCTCAGGTCATCTCCATGGCAACGTTGTTCGTCCTTGTCCTCTTGACAACAAAGTATTAGTTTACTTTTTTATTAGTATTATTTTTTAAGCATGTCTTACTGTTATTGTTTGTGTTGACAGCTTTTCTTCTTTTATTGTTAAGTGGCAAAAAAAAAAAAAAAAAAAAAAAAAAAAAAAAAAAAAAAACCGATTGCGGAGAAAAGTAAGAGGTAGGTAGGAAAAAAACATTGAGACAGACGAGAACTGTGCAACGCAAAACAATAATCTTAGACGTAGTTGACATAAGCGCAAAAAAAAAAAAAATGATAGAAATGAGCGGGAGAGCGAGGGAGTTACTAGGTAACTGACTGGAAGTAATATTTGCGGAACCTCCTCCTAAAAAGAAGACCTGTCTCACACATACTGGATTTGCAGCCTCTTGATGCATGGAAATGTGATCGAGCTCCCTTTATTGGGGATCCATATTGTATTGACCAGTTTGGACCGCTCTTTCGGTCTTGGTGACCTCATCAGCACGACGACGTCGGCCGTACTGGAGGAAAGCAAGGAATTTCTGCACACATGCAAAGAAAACTACATTTGACTGCAGAGACTGCCATCACGTAGACCTACATTTCCATGCTTCGCGAGAGGGAACCAACGAAAAGTGTGTGTGTGTGTGTGTGTGTGGGGGGGGGGGGTGAATGGGGATGGGGGGATGGGGATGGGGGGAATGGGGATGAGGATGGTGGTGCAGGGTACCTATCATTTTTTGTGCTGTGGTCAACTAGGCCCATGATCATTAGCATATTTGTATTTCATACATAAACCGATGAACACTTTTGGTATGCAATAAAAGGTACGAAAATAAATCAGTTATACATGTAATTCTTCATTAATTAAAATGCATTCATTCATTCATTCATTCTTTCGTTCATTCATGCATTCATTCACCCACCCATCCATCCATTTATTTACACACATTCGATCACGCACGAAAGAAATCCATTGTTGACTGCATGGAAACATGTCTTGAGTTCAATGTTCTTTACTGTTGTGTCCCAATAATCAACAGTGGCAAATGGTCGACTGTTACTGCTGGCAGAGACTCTACAGCCACTTCGCCATAGCGACGCGGTTCTAGAGTCTTTGCTGCCGGCACTTGCATCATGTTTGGGAGGAGTCATGTACACCACTTCCACCTCCAGAAAAGATGTACATGCGCACGAGTACATTTTGTAAAAATTGACCAAGTTGTGCATGTAAATTGCAACAGAAGAATTTGTTAAACTTGGGATCAAGGCATTTTGTTTTGTGGCCTCTATTGTAATATAACATTGAAAGTAATATACTGGCATTGATTTTAAAATGACATTAATATAAACTGCCTAATCTGCAGCTGAAAGCGGATTATTGGTTCGGCTCTGTGTGTGTGTGTGTGGGTGTGTGTGTGTGTGTGTGTGTGTGTGTGTGTGTGTGTGTGTGCCGCCGTGAGATGGCCTTAGTTGCCTGCTCGGCGTTAAACCCAAATAACTAACTAACAAACTGTGTGTGCGTGTGTTGAGAAAAATTTCACAGAATGAATTACTAACACCCTCACTGACGAGAAAATGTCATTATGATTCAACTGCAAGAGGTATAGATCCTCATGAGCCCCCGCAGATGCGGGGGCTCATGAGGATCTATGCCTATTGCTTAAACCACTTTGTATCCACGTTTCGTGGACAACTGGGGACCTTTAGCTTTGAATTTACGATCCCACAAACACAGTTTGTGTCCACTGGCAGTGAAGGGGTTAATTCGCTTATTGAACAATTACTACACGTGAATGATGACAGCACATATACACACACTTTCAGACACACACACACACACACACACACACACACACACACTGACACACACACAGAAGACATACCGTATGTGTGCTGGTCTGTCATTTTGGACCTTACGGCCGATGTCCAGCATACTGGTGTCTGAATCCCTTCTTACAGACAAAGAAAAGACATATAATGTGCAGAATTCATGGTTATCAACTTCTTCATTTATTCAACTTTGAACTGCAATCAGTGTGAGCCAATCAAGACAAATCAAATTTTGGCAGGGGTACGTAATCACATCAGTGTATCACAGAGTTCCAAAAGATAAGACTGCATTCAGGAGTTTAAAAACTAAAGCATCGAGCATTTTGGGGAAATGCAAAGACGTTTTTCTGCGTGTGACCTTTATACTGAAAATATGTACTTCATGTCTTTTGTGTTTGAAAGGCATACAAGAGAACAGTTAGTCTCCAGACTCGAGTTTGCACTGCCGTGAACATAAAAGGAGCATGAGCATCGCGCTATTCTACGCCGCAGAGCTGCGACGGTCGTCGAATCGTGCGAGTTGACAGCCATGGTTGTTTTGTTTTGGGCTCGGTGGTCGCGATTTTATCCCGGCTGTGCAAACATAGCAGCATAGAGCCAACACCGGCTAGCCACCATTTAGCTTCTCACAAGCCCCCGCACTCTGCGTTGAACTCGTGAAGATCTATGCCTCTTGGGGAGTTTTGTCTATGGTTATAGGCGAACATTGCTAAACAGTGAATGCCATCCGTCTGATGTAAAAACAAGAATATATTATCCTCGTGAAAGTATGCGGTAACGGTGGAATGAATGTTTCTTTGTCTCTGTGCACATCAGACGGAACAGACAACCTTCTGCCGTACCATCTGACGGCAGTTCCGATGAAAGCGGCCTTCCAAGGCTGGCTCTAGCCTTGTCCTACTGTCCCCAGCCCTCCACCAAATAACAGCCCTATCCAAACCCATTTCAGTATATATTTTTAATTTGTAACCTGGCTTTTAAATTTCTGCCCGTATATGTGCCTCGGCAGATCCAAGTTTATTCCGTAGTGAACCCGACTGTCTTTACCAGAACGAAAGAGGGGGGCGGGGGGGGGGGGGGGGGCGGACGGGCGGGGGGGGGGGGGGAGTGTGTTCATTTATATGGTCATTGATGTACGGTTACTGAAAAACAAAAGGAACTGCTGAAACTCACTGCAAACCACAATAAGCGCATCTCCCTCCCCCTCCCCCACTCAGTCTGGAAATTAAAATTGTGTTAACTGAAAAAGCAAAACTTAGGCACAGATTCTCATGGGTCACGGTCCTGTAACTTCCATGACGGACTCCTGAGGATCTATGCCTTTTCTCATCAGTAGAATGGACCACTATTACACTGAATTATATACACTCACTGATACGCACCTTCTGTCTGGAATAAACATAGATCTGGAATAAACATAGATCCTCATGGCGCCCGCAGATGCGAAAGCTAATGAGAATCCTGCCTCTTGCCTGCCTCTATCATTATGCTGGTCCTTACATACAAGAAGCTACGCGAGCTGATTCACCGACTGCCTTCACGTGAATTAGACGCGTTGACAGCAATTATAAACAAACCGCTCTGCTGGAAAAAGGGGACAGAAACAGAATAGCTCGAGCTCACATTCCAGTGAATCAAAATGATTAGGCTTTTGATTTGTTGGGAGTCTGAGTTAGAACTGTGTCAGTATATATTTTAAATTTGTAACCTGGCTTTTAAATTTCTGAGTTTTCAGAAAAATATGTGCCACAGCATGTCCAAGTATATTCCGTAGTGAACCCGACTCTGTCTTTACCAGAACAAAAGAGGGGGGAAAGTGTGTTCATTTATATGGTCATTGATGTACGGTTACTGAAAAACAAAAGAAACGGCTTAAACTCACTGCAAACCACTCTCTCTCTCCCTTTCCCCCACTCAGCCTGAAAATTTAAAATTGTGTGAACTGAAAAAGCAAAACTTAGGCACAGATTCTCAAGGGTCACGGTCCTGTAACTTGCATGGCGGACTCTTGAGGATCTATGCCTTTTCTCATCTGTAGAAAGGACCACTATCACACTGTCCGAGATACACTCAATGATAAACACCTCCTGTCTGGAATAAACATAGATCCTCATGACGCCCACAGATACGAAAGCTAATGAGAATCCTGACTCTTGCCTGCCTCTATCATTATGCTGGTCCTTACATAAAAGAAGCTGCGCGAGCTGATTCAGTGACTGCCTTCCAAAGTGTATTAGACGCGATGACAGCAATTATAAACAAACCGCTCTGCTGGAAAAATGGGACAGAAACCGAGAAGAGCGCGCGCTCACATTCCATCGAATCAAAATGATTAGGCTTTTCGGAGTCTGAGTTAGAACTGAGAACACGTTTGAAACTCAGTTTGGCACTACATATTTAAAGCTTTTAACCGGTCAGACGTCAAAAGTAAAGTGCCATCTGAACCTTTCCACTTGAAGTACCAACGCGAAAGTATAGAAACGCATTTGAGTAGTTGTCATGGCGATGACCTTCCGTCGTAGCCATAGTGATAACCTCAATTGCATGTTATATATGTGACCCCAATAGTGTACCCACGACGCTCTGCAGGCACCGCAGATGTTAAAGATAGTCGCTATTTTAGTTACATGATAAGCAAGATAGTAAATTAGCGATTGTCTAGGCGTTGGTGTGTGGGGTCATTTCAGATGACCTTCGTGCAGGCGAAGATCTGATACAGAGAAAGGTTTCTGCGTTCAATCCTCTTGTAATGTCACTTATAATGCCAATACAAGAGGATTGAAACCCATAAATTGTCGCTGTGACCACCGTCATCCACCTCTATTAGCACGTAAGACCGTTTCAATATAGCTTTGGTGTTCCTCGGTGCCAGCGACTGGCTGACAGTTAGAAAGGACAAAAACTCACAAGATGACCTCCAGATCACAGCAGTATCATGACTTTCACATTACCCGAGGGCACGACCTTCATGACCTTCAGATTGCGTTAAGGTTACTAACTCAAATCGTGATCTGTCGGTAATTCGAAGGTCATCAAGATAGTAGTATTTATACGGAATACGTGTGGTTTGCGTTTAGCATTAAGGACAGTATGGACATCGGTTGGCAACACGACCCTCGTGATCTTCAGATTGCATCAAGGTCATGACCTTGAGAAGTGTGAAGAATGAAAAAAGGTCTGCGCACCTATTCTTTTATCCTTGGGGAAATAAGGTTTCTTTTCATCTCTCTCTCGCTCTCTCTCTCTACTGATGCACAAAATTCTTAACGGGAAAGCTCCACCTTACTTATCTAGGCTTTTTTCGCCAACTGAAAAAAAATACAGCACCTCCAGGAACAGTCTCTCTATAAAAAAGGCCCCGTATAGACCTGTTCAAATCTAGCCTGTCTTATTCAGGTGCTCTTTTATGGAATTCCCTTCCTCCCACTATTCAACAAACCACGTCCCTCTCTCTGTTTAAAAGTAGAGTGCATGATTACCTTCCTAAGACATCGTTATGCTGATCCTTTCTTCTTCTTTGTCTTTTGACATAATACGCTTCATGTTTGGTTTTTTTTTTTTTTTTTCATCTAGCCTCCAAATTGTTTGTTCAGTTTTCTAACTTGTTTTTGATAGTACACAAAATATCATACCTACTTATATGTTAGATAATTATGTGCGCATGTACGTATGTATGTGTATGTACAAAAGTGCGCATGTACACGAGTACATGTATACGTGTGTCTGGGTGCGTGTGTGTATGCGTGTGTGTGACGTTTATTATTAGTTAGTTTTTGTTGTTTGGTTGGTGTTCCTTAAGTAGCTTAGCAAGGACAGATTGTAAGAAAGGCCTGCGCGCCTAATATCTCAATCCTTGGAAAATAAAGTTTCGTTCGTTCGTTCGTTCTCTCTCTCTCTCTCTCTCCTCTCTCTCTCTTCCCATATTAGTGTCCGTAATTGTTGTCATATGTACTTGCAATTTTGGATAAAGCTAGTTTGGATAAAGACAAAAGATGAGTTCGTTATCCAGCTTTGTACCCTTGCAACGTCTTCAGACAAAAAAAATTAGAAAAATCTTTACTTCTGAAGAAACTTGAGTCAGACAGTGGTGGTGACGTGAAAGAAGCAACTCCGTCACAATACAATACAATACAATACAATACAATACAATACCGTGGCAATACAATACAATACAATACAATAATACTTTATTAATCCCTCATGGGGAAATTCACAGTTTTGAATGCCGCTTACATTCACTCACTCGCTTATTCCACAAAATTAATTCATTACAATAACAGAGCTACAAAATGGACAATGACTCGGGACGGGTGAAGCCCGTCACCAACTTAAAGGCATCTAATGGCCAGCGCCAGTGGCCTCATCCCGACCCGAACCTCCATGACAAAAACAGAATATTAAGACAGCCCTATGTCTCCTAGCATTGAGAACAGTCTGGGCATCGGTCGGTGCCATCAAGCTGTTTGCGGCAGGAATCCAGCAAGGCGAGGGCCAGGCTGCCATAGTGCGACTCCTTCATCGTGCTCTTCACGAACTCGAAAGCGTCGCCCTGCAGACACAGATGGTCGGCGATGGTGGCCATCAGTGCCTAGCACTCTGGGCGGCACGAG
This sequence comes from Semisulcospira habei, assembly GCA_036245525.1. Classification (NCBI taxonomy): domain Eukaryota; kingdom Metazoa; phylum Mollusca; class Gastropoda; family Semisulcospiridae; genus Semisulcospira; species Semisulcospira habei. The sequence goes on from BTPG01000001.1 coordinate 280,336,405, forward strand.
CCAAACGTGTCACAGCTGTTTAACACCTGCTTTGCAAAGTCCTGGTTGTCCGGGTCAGTGACTGAGGTTGCTAGAAAATCGAGACACAATTTGTATTTTAGTTATCAAAGCGATTTACATCAGTGACGGCTGTACCTATATGAGGCCGTAAGTAACCAAAAGACCCTCGGGCGCATCTGTGCGCGGGCCCACTGCGCCCGACATCGTCTCAACCCCCCCCCCTCACCTTCCTCCCCCCGACGACTGTTGCTTATTGGGTCCGAAAGAAATATGTAAGAGAATCCCCCCCCCCCCCAAAAAAAAAAAAAAATAAATAAATAAATAAAAAAATAAAAAAATAATAAAATAAAATGAAATAAAATAAAAATAAATAAATAAATAAATAAAATAAATAATAAAAATAAATAAATAAATAAGAAAGAAATAAAGAAATATTAAATAAATAAATAATCAAATACAATAAATAAATAATACAATAAATACAATGAAGTTAATTAATTAATTAAAATAATAATAATAAATAAAAATAAAAATCGAGAAATTTTCAGTTATGCCTGAATTTTGGGGGGAAGCTGGAAAGTGAAGTGATACGTCAGGCACGCTGACGTTCACTCGCTCCCCCCCCCCCCCCCACCCCCTCTCTCTCGATCGGGACTGTGCCTTCGTCTGATGCGGGCGTTGGTTGAAGGCCCCGGACATACATCACGATATCACGTTTGTCCGGGCCTTTAATCCAATGTTTGAGCCGAAACGGGGTCTGACCTACCTCCAATTTACGTACTTCCGTGTGTGTGCGCGCGTGCGTGCGTGTGTGTGCGCGCGTGCGTGCGTGTGTGTGTGTGTGCAAGCGCGCGCGCGTGCGTGTGTGTTTGTGTGTGTGCGTGCGTGCGTGCGTGTTTTCATGTAGTTTGTAGCAAGGACAAGAATGAAAAAAAGGTCTGCGCACCTATTCTTTTATCCTTGGGAAATAAAGTTTCTTTTCATCTCTCTCTCTGTCTCTCTCTCTCTCTCTGTCTGTCTGTCTGTCTGTCTCTCTCCCCAGATTAGTGTCCGTAAATGTTGTCATATTTACTTGCAATTTTGGATATAGCTAGTTTGGATAAAGACAATGGATGAGTTCGTTATCCAGCTTTGTACCCTTTCAACGTCTTCAGACAAAAAAATTAGAAAAATCTTTACTTCTGGAGAAAGTCAGACAGTGTTGGTGACGTGAAAGAAGCAACTCCGTCACAATACAATACAATACAATACAATACAATACAATACAATACAATACAATACAATACAATACAATACCGTGGCAATACAATACAATACAATAATACTTTATTAATCCCTCATGGGGAAATTCACAGTTTTGAATGCTGCTTACATTCACTCACTCGCTTATTCCACAAAAATAATTACAATAACAGAGCTACAAAATGGACAATGACTCGGGACGGGTGAAGCCCGTCACCAACTTAAAGGCATCTAATGGCCAGCGCCAGTGGCCTCATCCCGACCCGAACCTCCCTGACAAAAACAGAATACTAAGACAGCCCTATGTCTCCTGAACACACTATTATAATGTTCTTTATTAAGTTCCTACTTGACTAAAGCTAGTACATGAAAAAACAAGTTAACAACAGAAACAAAATACCCGCGTCGGTACGGAGATGATCTCGGATCTAGGCAACATAAAAACAACGGTCAAACAGCACCTGGGGACCCGTCGCCATAGTACAGCGCCGGTTTTTAGAGGGCACCGCTCCACAAAGTCCGTCAACACTATTATAACACATACATGTCATTGTGGCAACAGCCGTGATTCATTATGATGTCCCCGGCGCCCAGCCCATCCAGCTCCTGCTAACTGCAAAGGAAACACGAATCCGAGTTGAAAAACAAATAAGAGAAAATTATCTTTCAAATAAGAAATTACTAGCATGAGAGTATCCGGGCGTCCTTGCCTATAGGATAAATAAAGTACATAATATATGAACTGCCCTTCACCATAGATGCAATCAATAGAATATGCACAAACAGCTGGCGGACCCGCTAGTCCGACCCGGTTTGCCTCTGCGGCGAGGACTTCACCCCTGATCATGCGATCTTGGATTGTGAGGCCTTCGCCGCGGAGTGCAGGGAATTTAGAGCCCAATATCCTACAATACAATACAATAATACAATCAATCATGGCTTGACTTCGCGAACGAAGATTCTATAGGGCTTGCCCACGTCGTCTGCAGGCATTTTCGTGACTGCGGAGGCCACTCCGGGACAGGCAGGTTCGACCGCAGTGGCCGCAGGGGAAGGTCTGGTCAGGGTTCTGAGTTACGACAACTCCGTTTTTTCTCTTGAGCCGCTTGTCCTTGAGGTTAGCTCTGCGAGAGTCCTCAAAGGAGACGGCTGCCTTGTGAATGGTGGAGCGCCAGGTGTCACGGTCCGCAGCAAGCGAAGACCACTGGCGGTGGTCGATTTGGCAGGCACTAAGTGACTTCTTGAGACCGTCTTTGTATCTCTTCTTTGGTGCCCCTCTGTCTCAGTGTCCAGTGGCGAGCTCGCCGAACAGAGTGATCTTGGGTAAGCGATGATCCTCCATCCTGGAGACGTGCCCCGCCCAGCGAAGCTGTGTCCGCAGCAGCAAAGCCTCGATGCTCAAAGTTTCCGCCTGTTCAAGGACCTCGACGTTGGTGACATAGTCACTCCAGTGAATGCTGAGGATGGTACGCAGACAGCGCTGGTGAAAGCGTTCGAGGAGTCGTAGTTGGCTGCGGTAGAGGGCCCAGGACTCGGAACCGTACAGCAGGGTGGTGAGGACGACAGCTCTGTACACGCTGATCTTGGTGCCTTTTCTCAGCTGTTGATTGTGCCACACCCGCTTGAATAGACGCCCGAAAGCACTGTTCGCTTTTGCCAGCCTGTTGTCCAGCTCCTTGTCCAACTTGGCGTCTGACGTGATGATGCAGCCGAGGTAGGTAAACTGGTGTACAGACTTCAGTTCGGACTCGCCGATGGTGATGTGGGGAGGGCGATGCTCTTCCTTGGGTGCTGGCTGATGAAGGACCTCTGTCTTTTTCAGACTGACCTCAAGTCCAAAGAGCTGGGCGGCATCTGCGAAGCAGGACGTAATGCGCTGCAAGGCTCTCTCTGTGTGTGCAACGAGGGCAGCGTCATCAGCAAAGAGCAGCTCACGAATCAGTTGGTCTAGGGTTTTCGTGTGGGCCTGCAGTCGTCTGAGGTTGAACAGGCTGCCATCGAGACGATACCTGATGTACACTGCGTCGTCATCGTCGAGGTCCACTGTGGCCTGCTTCAACATCATGCTGAAGAAGATGGTGAAGAGGGTCGGTGCCAGCACGCAGCCTTGCTTCACGCCGTTGCGAATGGGGAATGGTTCTGAGAGGTCACTGTTTAGTCTGACCTGGCCTTGCTGGTCCTCGTGGAGCTGGACGATCATGTTGAGGAACTTTGGGGGACAGCCTAGTCGCTCCAGGATCTGCCACATACCTTGCCTGCTCACAGTGTCAAACGCTTTTGTTAGGTCGACAAACGTTACGTACAGCCCTTTGTTCTGCTCGCGGCACTTCTCCTGAAGCTGTCTCAGCACAAAGACCATGTCGGTGGTACTCCTGTTGGCTCTGAAGCCACACTGGCCCTCTGGGAGGTGGTCTTCAGCGATGGCAGGTACCAGCCGATTCAGGAGCAACCTTGCGAGAATTTTCCCGGCAATGGACAGCAGGGTAATTCCACGATAATTAGAGCAGGCAGACTTCTCTCCTTTGTTCTTGTACAGGGTGATGATGACTGCATCACGGAGATCCTTTGGTAGTGTTCCTTTTTCCCAGCAGCAGAGAAAGAGGTCGTGGAGCTTGTTGTGCAGTGCTGGGCCTCCATGTTTCCATATCTCTGGCGGGATTCCGTCAATGCCTGCTGCTTTGCCACTCTTGAGCTGGTGGATGGCTGTGAGGATCTCTTCGGCGGTGGGCGGTTCGTCCAATTCAACCTTTAGTGGAAGGTGTGGGATTTGGAGGATGACTGTTTCTTGAACAGTGCGCTCAGCGCCGAAGAGGTCCTGAAAGTAATCCGACCAGCGGTTCAAGATGGAGGTATTATCTGTGAGGAGTGCCTGTCCATCAGCGCTTCGCAGGGGACTTTGTACCAGGTGCCTATGGCCATACACTGCTTTCAGTGCTTCGTAGAAGCCCCTGTAGTCACCGTTGTCAGCGCAGAACTGGGTCCTCTGTGCGAGTCTGGACCACCACTCGTTCTGGAGTTCTCTAAGCTTGAGTGGAGACTGCTGCAGATGAGGCGGAAGGCAGACTTCTTCACAGGGCAGGAAGGCTGGGCTAGGTGGGCCTGGTGGGCGGCTCTTTTTTTTTTTGCTAGAAGTTCCTGGATCTCTACGTCGTTTTCGTCAAACCAGTCTTTGTTCCTCTTTCTAGCAAAGCCCAAGACTTCCACAGAAGATTTTACAATAGCAGTTTTCAGTTGTTCCCAGAGTGTTTCAGGGGAGGAGTCTGCTGGATCAACTGTGTCTTTGAGCATGCGCTGTAAATCGGCCTGAAGGGCAGATTTCTTGTCGTCACGCTGAAGGCTGGCAACATCAAGCTTTTTCTTGGGGGGGGGGGGGGGGGCCTTTCTTGGGTTTCAGCTTGAGGCGGAGCCTGAGTTTGCAGCGAACAAGGCGGTGGTCAGTGTGGCACTCTGCGCTGGGCATCACTCTGGTGAGGAGGACGTCACTGCGGTCCCTCTGACGCACTAGGACATAATCGATAAGGTGCCAGTGCTTGGAGCGAGGATGCATCCAGGTGGTCTTTCGACTGTCCTTTTGCTGGAAAGTAGTGTTGGTGATGACAAGTTGCTGCTCTGCACAGAGCTCCAACAGTAGGCGGCCATTGTCATTGCAGTTCCCAACGCCATGCTTCCCGAGGACTCCTTTCCAGGCTTCAGAGTCTTGGCCCACTCTGGCGTTGAAGTCGCCAAGGATGATGACTTTGTCGTCTGCAGGGGTGCTCTGCAGGAGGCTGCGCAGGTCAGAGTAGAACTTGTCTTTTTCTGCAGGGTTGGGGAGTACACACTGAGAAGGGTGACGTATTGCTGGTGTCTCAGTGGGAGGCGCATGGACATGATGCGGTCGGAGTGACCCGTTGGTAGGTTTTCCAACTTAGTCGCAATGGGGGTCTTCACCATGAAGCCCACGCCTGAGAGCCGTCTTTCTGATGCAGGCCTGCCTGACCAGTAGAGGGTGTAGCCAGCGCCAAGTTCTTGGAGGCTGCCTTCCTCCGGGAGGCGTACTTCGCTGAGCGCGGCGATGTCAATGTTTAACCTCCGCAATTCATGGGCAATGAGGGCGGAGCGACGCTCAGGGCGTCCGCTGTCTGCTGTGTCGAGCATGGTTCGGATGTTCCAGCATGCTACGTTGAGTCCGGTCGTGGTCGTCATGAGAGTGGATCCGTTGTTTTTTCTTGTTTCCTGACCGCATGAGAAGATGCCCGTTGACCGCGGCTAGCCAACTGGGGTTACGAGGGGATGAGCTTTGGTTAGGCCACCTTTTCTAGACCCCTCTCCGTGTGGAGCAAGCAGTGCTGTCCCTAGAGAAGGCTGCTTGGTCGTTCAGGGTGTGCCGAGTGACGTTGTCATCCCCAGGTCAACATCAGGCGACCAATATCCTGAACCGCCTGCATGCAGGTTTGAGACTGCGGCTTCCAGTGACATCTTTCACCTGCCGTTTTGCCCCTTGCCCATCGCTACAGGACTTGGAAAGTTCAGTGTCATAGTCCGTGGGCGTTTCCTAAAGCCTGCGCGGTGGAGCTTTTTGGTGGAGTGCAGTGTGTGCAGTACTGGCCCCACCCTTTAAACCCTTGGTTCGTTTGCCATGGCCTAGCAAGCTGGGACGGTGGCATCGAGGTCCTCAGGTCGTAGGTTTTATATCAGACTGTCCTTGTCTTAATCTCTGGCTCAGAAGCCTTCCCCGGAGACACGGGGGCTTTGATGTCAGGGGTTTCCTCCCTTAGCCTTTCCGCAGCCAAGCGGCCAGGCCTGCAAGGCAGCAGGGGACTCGTGGGGGCCGGGGTCGTCTATGTCCCGTGCAGATGTGAACATCTGCCCACTGCCCAGACGGTGACACTTACCAGAGGAAAAAAATCCAACGCCGGAACCCGGTATCGAACCTCGCACCTTTGGCATTGGAGGCAGACGCCTTAACCACTGCGCCACTTCCCCGTCTACAATACAATACAATAATACAATACAATACAATACAATAATACTTTATTAATCCCACATTTTTCACATAGCTGTGGCTATACATACGATAATGGAATCGGCTGACTCTGATACTGTTATCAGAGTCAGTACGGTACTGAAAATTCCTATATTAGAAAGACTAATTTGAGCGAACGATTTCGCTGGCTCCCCTTGTAATCTGCTAGAGAAAGACTAACGTATAGGCTTAGTCTTAACATTGTAATAATATCTTAGTGCTTACTGTTTCGATGCTCCCATCCTGATCTTGGTTTCGGTGCTGGGGGCACGATTATTACTATGATTTTCCGACGAACGGCTTCATGTTTGTTAACGTACATTCCATTTTTGGCTGAGCATGCGCACTGTGCGCTTTCATTCCTTCAAAACAACTTTGTTTATTTTATTTCTTATCGACCTCTTTGGTTACTACTACTAAGGTTAAGTTAATAAAATATAATATGAATCAAAATTACAATATTTGGAAATTTAGAGAGTACCAAGCCATAGCGATTGGCTCACCCATAACCGAGTGGCCGTGACCGAATTCCCCAGTGCACCTAAGCTATTGCGCATGCGTACCGCGCGCGGCCTCGCGCTGGGACCATATGGCGTTGAGGCGCGTCCCCTGGGTGGTGAATAGGGGGTCCCTCGCGAGAGGGGTGCACCGAATGAAATAAGGTGCCGTGAACCAACATGGTCTAAGGGAAGGTGACCCCGACAGAAAACCCCTGGTCCTCCTAGTAAAGGGGTTGGGCGTGGGAGTAGCTTCCCCACCCTGCAAATAAGGAAATAGCTACAAAAACGCCGACGAAAAGACAAACAGCAATTTCTTTCCTGGAGGAGGAAGGTTCTTCTACCAAAAGATTTATGACGTCCTGTGGTGAAAGCCGGAAGTCTTCGGAAGCCACAGGACCGAGCCGCCTCTCTCTATCCAGGGATACAACCATGGGCACATGAAATGTCAAGACCATGTACCAGAGCGGCAAGGCCGCCCAGATAGCAGCGGAAATGCAAAAGTACAACCTTTCCCTGCTAGGTATCTGTGAAACCAGATGGACGCAGTCTGGCCAGAAAAGGCTGTTACGTGGGGAGATGATTCTGTATTCAGGTCATGAAGAGGAGAATGCCCCCCATACAGAAGGAGTAGCATTCATGCTGTCACCAGTGGCGCAGAGAGCGCTGATGGGCTGGGAACCTCTTGGGCCAAGAATTATCACAGCAGCCTTTAGAACCAAGAAAAAGATCAAGCTGAACGTCATCCAGTGTTATGCGCCCACTAATGACAGTGACGAGGAAGAGAAACAAGAGTTCTAAGACCGACTCCAGAGTGCTGTGGACAAATGTGCGGAGCGAGACATCACCATCGTCATGGGCGATTTTAATGCCAAAATAGGGGAGGACAACACCGGATACGAAGAGGTGATGGGGAGACAGGGATTAGGGGAGATGAGTGAGAACGGGGAGAGGTTCGTAGACTTTTGTGCTCTAAACAGATTTGTCATTGGAGGCAGCATCTTCCCACACAGAAGAATACACAAAGCAACTTGGGTCTCACCTGACCATACTACAGAGAACCAAATAGAACATATCTGCATTAGCAAGAAATTTAGAAGATCCCTTCAAGATGTTCGAGTGAGGAGGGGAGCAGATGTCGCCTCAGACCACCATCTGCTTACCTTAAGAATAAAGCTCAAGCTAAAGAAAAGCCGCACAGCGACAACAAGAAGACAGCGCTATAATGTAGGCCTCCTGAGAGAGACTGGAGTGAGAGAAGAGTTCAAACTGGTGCTGTCCAACCGGTTTCAAGCGCTACGGGAGCTAGTAAATGATGAGGAGGCGGTCACCACAGAGCAGCAGAGGAAGGCAGTTAGAGAGGCGCTGAACTCAACCTGCAAAGACACTGTAGGGTTCAGGAAACACCATCACAAGGACTGGCTGTCGGCACAGACCTTGAAGAAGATAGAAGTGAGGAAGCAGAAGAAAGCAGTTGTCAACAACAGTCGCACGAGAGCAGCCAAAGCAAGGGCACAGGAGGAATACTCAGAAGCCAACCGCGAGGTGAAGAGGAGTATTAGGGCAGACAAGAGGGCCTACACAGACAGTTAGTTAGTTAGTTAGTTATTTGGGTTTAACGCCGAGCAGGCGACTAAGGCCATCTCACGGCGGGATGGGTAAAAATCTGGTCAGCCAGACTAAAAGCAAGGTCTTAAGACAAGATGTAAATATAGATTAAAAATCTCAGGCTAAAATGTCGCACATGTCTGGAAAAGAAACGTCTACAGACTCTCAAAAAGGGCAAATAAAAAAATTCACATAGTCTATGAATGCTCAGATCTTGTTAAAAATATTGCATTCTCTCAAAAAATTGAAGATTTTGTCCGGGGGAACATCCCGGAACAAAACCTTCAAGGAGTCTGCTGTGAAGTGTTTATATCTGGTGTCAATTAGGTCAGCACAATACAGCAAAAAGTGTCGAACAGAAAACTGCTCATCACAGGCAAAACACCATGGACGCTCATCCTGTTTAAGTAAGTAAGAGTGCGTAACATATGTGTGCCCGATGTGGAGCCGAGCAAGGACAGTCTCCTCACGGCGGCTGCCGCAGCGGAAAGGTAGACTGTCAGACAACTTAGGAAGAGCTTCATGAAGCTTGTTCCCTTCCTCTTTGTCCCACTCGGACTGCCACTCGCGGGCTATGTACGCACTAATAACAGGTTTAAAATCACTATAGACAGTCTGTGTGTCAGGGACAGGGTCACTGCGGGCACTGTTGGCAGCAGAATCTGCGATTCTGTTGCCTTCGATGCCCACATGGCCTGGGACCCAAATAAAAATGATGTCGTAATATTCCTTCATCAAGTCCGCGTAGAGCTCTCTAATCTGCACCAGCAGTGGATGGTCTGTTCCCGCGCCCTGAAGGGCCTGCAGGGCAGAAAGAGAGTCAGACAGAATCAGGAAGTTCCTTTCCCGAGACTGATAGGCATGCTTGAGTGCTAGCAGAATGGCCTGCAGTTCTGCACTAAATACAGAGGAATGGTCAGGGAGACGGAGCTTAAATGGGCGTCTAGGATGGCGAGAGGACACTGCAGCCGCAGCCACTCTTCCATCCTCCGACTTGGACCCATCCGTATAAAGACGACAATAGCCAGGAAAAATTGAAAGGAGTTCATTGAGGCTCTGTTGGTATATGGCTGGTGGAGTACAATCCTTCTTGTGGGCAGTCAAGTCCAGCAAGATGTCAGGAACTGGTAGTAGCCAGGGTGGAGTGACGTGTTGCAGAGATTCCGAAACTTTGTCCAGGTCCACTCCGGCCGCCTGCAGATGAGGTCGGACACGGAAGGAAAGTGGACGGACAGCTCCCGGATGGGCATCGTAAATCTCTGCAAACGACGGGTTAAAAACACAATCATAGGCAGGATTTTCTGGATGGGCCTTCAGCTTCAGAACGTAGCTGAGCATGAGGCGGATGCGGCGGAGCCTGAGAGAAGGCTCCCCTGCCTCTGCATACAGACTAGGAACTGGAGATGTCCTGAAGGCTCCCAGACATATGCGCAGACCTTGATGGTGAACTGTGTTCAGACGCTGCAGAACAGACTTGGAAGCCGAGCCATATACCACAGAGCCGTAATCCAGTTTGGACCGAACAAGGGCCCGGTACAGTCGAAGTAAGACGATGCGGTCTGCACCCCAGTCAGTACGACCAACGACACGAAGAATGTCGAGGGCCTTCCGACAAGAGGTTCTAAGGTAGTTAACATGGTTGCAGAAGGTCAATCTTTTGTCAAAGATGACCCCCAAAAACTTTGCCTCTTCGGCCACCTTAATTGGCACTCCAGCAATGCTCAGGCTAGGTTCTGGAAAACATTTCGTCTGGTTAGTAAAATGCACACAGACTGTCTTGGAGGGCGAGAATCTGAATCCATTGAGAGACACCCACCCCTGGATTCGATCAACACACAGCTGCAAGCGCCTCTCAAGGGACGCAAGTCCTCGACCTCGTGCACACAAAGCAAAGTCGTCCACAAACAAAGAGCATTCAGAATCATCCTTGACGGCCTTTACAATGTTATTTATTTTAATGCTAAATAAAACAGGAGATAGAATACTGCCCTGCGGGACACCCATCTCCTGTTCAAAGGAGTCGGAGAGGGTGGAGCCCACACGGACATGGAACGACCTGTTGGACAGAAAATTGTGAATAAAAACGGGCAGATGCCCTTTAAAACCCATGTCCGACAAATCAGACATTATACCATGCTTCCAGGTAGTGTCATATGCCTTTTCAAGATCAAAGAAAATTGCATAGACATGCTGCTTGTTGACAAAAGCATCTCGGATAAAAGACTCAAAGCGGACTAGATGGTCAGTTGTACTACGGAAGCGCCGGAAACCGCACTGGAGGTCTGTGATGAGACCCTGTGACTCAAGATGCCACACCAGTCGGGCGTTGACCAAGCGTTCCATAGTTTTACATAAACATGATGTCAAAGCTATTGGCCGGTAGTTGCCCGGGTCGGAAGGATCCTTACCCGGCTTGGGAATTGGCACAACCACAGCCTGGCGCCAAGATGGCGGAAAATGACCGGTTATCCAGATATGGTTAAAGGCCTTGAGAAGTACAAGGAGTGAATCCTCAGGCAGATGTGTTATGAGCTGATAATGGATGGTATCTAATCCAGCAGCAGAGTCAGTACATTTCTGCATGGCTTGCTGCAATTCTGAAAACGTAAAAGGGGCATTATAGTCTTCCAAGTTATCCGATATAAAATCACAAGCACAAGATTCTCGCTTCTCCTTCTCTCTCTGGAAGAAAGGTGAATAATGCTCTGTTGAAGAATTATGGGCAATGGTGGAGGCAAGCAAATTGGCCACAGCCTTTTTATCTGTGACCAAACTGGCACCATCTCTAAGATGGCCGACAGAAGCCGAGCCACCCCTGCCCCTAATTCTTCGAACAGCCTTCCAGACTTTTTGGGACGGAGTCCTAGAAGATAAAGATGAGACGAAGCGTCTCCAGGAAGCACGGCGTTCACGTTTAAAAATGTAACGGGCTTTCGCCCGCTGTCTTTTAAAGGTTAAAATATTTGCTTGCGACGGATTACGAAATGCACGTCGCTGAGCAGATTTGCGCATTGTTTGGGCCTTGCGGCACTCTTCATTGAACCATGGTACTCTCGGCTTCCGAGGGAGTGATGTGGAAGTTCTAGGGATGGTTTCACCTGCAACCTCCAACAAAATAGAAGTAAAACAAGAAACAGGTTCTTCAGCTGACATGACCACCTCCTCTGTAAGACGAGACTGACAGAGAGAGGCAAACAGAGACCAGTTAGCTTTCTTGAGATTCCAGCGCCCCACCGGCGAATCCTCCTCACAGCTGACCGATGACAGGACTACTGGGAAGTGGTCACTACCACACAGGTCGTCGTGAACCTTCCAGTCAAAGTCCAGCATGAGAGAAGGATCACACACAGTGAGGTCTAGAACAGAACTAGATCCGGAACCTGAGTTAGAGTATGTAGGTGAGCCATCGTTAAAGACACATAGGTTAAGTTGAGAAAAAACATCTTCTAACATCTGACCTCTGCCATCATAGTGGTCACTACCCCAAAGGTGAGCATGACCGTTAAAATCCCCCATGAGAATAAAGGGAGGGGGCAGTTGATCTACTAAGTTAAAAATATCATTGCTACAGACCCGCAGTGATGGTGGCAGGTAAATACTACATATGGTTATGGTCTTTTTTAAGGTAACCCGAGCAGCGACAGCCTGAAGACAGGTGTCGATGCTAACGGGGCTACATAAAATTTGGCTACTAATGAGAAGAGCCGCTCCACCCGAGCGCCTCTCCGAATCAGAGCCTTTATGTATAACATTAAAACCATTAAAAGACACAGGGTCAGAAGTCTTCAGGTAAGTCTCCTGAAGAGATATGACTGAGGGGTTATAGAACTTGACTAAAAGACGTAATTCCTCAAAGTTAGCTCGAAAACCACGACAATTCCACTGAAGCAAAGAGTACATGATTAGGTTTTATCTGGGGGTAAGGAGTTTTTCCCCCCTTTTTTCCTTTACCTTGGAAGGAGTTGAAGAAACAGAGGGGGGCCGGCTCCCGGGCCTCCTCTGGTTCTTCGGAGAGGAAGGGGGTGGAGCTGCCGCAGCATCAGCAACAACAACTTCCACTCCCTCCATCCGCTCCTCCAGTGCAGCATATTTGTTTTGAAGGGGCACATCTGTGTTCCCCTTCTGGGCCCGTGCGCACAGCGGTCCCATAGATTTCTTAGACTTCTGGTCCTGGGCAGCGTTCCTGCCGCTAGAGTTAGCGGCCTTAGAAGGCTGACCAGAGCCAGAAGCCTTTGGAGTTGACTGACTAACAGGTTTGGGTGGGGGCTGAGGCTTAGGGGCAACAGAAGGCGGCACAACCGGATCGGCAGTGTCCGCCTTCTGCGTTCCCTGGCTCCTTGTCACCACCGGAGGAGGGTTACTCTCCAGGGGCGAGATGAGCCGAGGCTCCGCCCCCAACCAAGAAGTTGGGGTCTGACATGAAAAGTCTTTGGTGGGGCGCTTGCCTGCCACCGCTGCACTAAAAGTATACACTGAGGTGTTAGAGGTTGGGGCAGCCGCAGCTGCACCAGGGCCTTCAACCAGTTTTTTGGCATCCAGAAAGGACAGCCCCTTCTCCACACGCACCTGCTGAATCTTGCACTCGGATATCCAACGAGGGCATTTCTTATCCGAAGCCATATGCGCCCCCTGGCAATTCACACACAGAGGGGTGGCTGTGCAGGACTCAGCAGAGTGTCCGGGCCTAGTGCAACGGGCGCATGAAGCCTCTGCCTGACGGCATGTCTTCTGCCCATGGCCATACTTTTGGCACTTAAAGCACCGGAGGGGAAGAGGGACGTACTTTTTCACTCTCAGGGAGTAGTAACCTCCCCAGATGGTAGTAGGAGGGGTGGGGGTGCCAAACGTCAGGATGATGGTAGGGAGACGGATCTCCCCACCACCTCGCTTGGAAGCGAAGCGCCTGACGCAAGTCACCCCCTGAGACTTAAGGTTCCTTACAAGTTCATCTTCTGACAGTTCTGCCAAAGCTTGATCTTTGATTACGCCTCTTGACGAATTCATAGTTTTGTGGGGTGTGACTTCCACAGGAGTGTCTCCGATGGAAGAGAGCCCCAGTAGCCCGCTGGAGTGTGCCCGAGTACGGCACTCCACCAGCAAGTCACCAGACCTGAGGCGCTGGGCGTCAGGCCTGCCAACACGGCTCCTGAGGGTCTCCCCCACCAGAAAAGGATGCAGCTTGGTAACTGGTTTCTCCTTCACCTTGCTATGGACAATGAGGAAGCGAGGCCATACGGCCGACGCCTGAGGCGTCGCTTCCTCACAGTCTGAATCACTGTCATGTGCAATGTCGGTGTCTATGCGTCGTTTCTGTGCTAGTTTTGGTTTTTTGGTTTTATCCATATTATATTAGTAGAGATATTCATCCCCCGGGGGTCCCCGCCCGCCACCGAGCCCAACAAGGGAAAGTGCAACTGTCGGCGGGTCTCCAGCCGACGCACAATGGAGACTGCCCGAAAGATATACTCAAGGGGGTAAGCCCGATTGAACCGTTTGAGCCACCGCCTTCTATCACACCGTTGAATGCAGGGGAATACTGGCGTAAAGCACCTAACCAGCAGCAGAAGCTATAGCATGGTGCTCCGTATAGCAACCCGCATGTCAACAGTGGGATAGGGCTCAACGTGACAAGAGCCGATTGACTAGGCCGGTACGACTAGCCTCCCGTTTAGGTAGAAGTCAAGGCCGAAGTGGAGTGTTGGCACCAGTGAGCCGCAGCCCAAAGGGAACCTCAGCCACCAGGATCCTCTTCTCCCCCGACACGGGTCTCCAAGCACGGCAAACACTTGGGATCCAAAGGACCAAAAAGTCACGAGTATTTTTAAGGACCAATCCAACATGGTACGACCTAGGTTAGCACAGCTCCTTAAAAACCGGACCAGTGAAAAGGCTGAACAACATATCTGCTGACATCAAGTCCTAATCCTGGACAAAGATGGCACCCGTCCGCTAGCCCACTCAGTCAGGGACTGAGCGGACTACCCACCTACGCCACGTGGAGGCCGGTGCCGGGTAGGCCCTACACAGACAGCCTGGCAGCAGAGGCAGAAAAGGCATCAGGCAGCGGCAACATAAAACAGCTCTACGACATTACCAGAAGATTGTCGGGCAAGTATGGCCATACAGAAAGACCAGTAAAAGACAAAGAAGGCAAGCCTATTGCAGACAGAGCAGACCAACTCGACAGATGGGCGGAGTATTTTGAAGAGTTACTGAACAGACCCAGCACACCCGACCCCCCAGACATCCAGCCAGCAGAGACCGACCTACCCATCAGCTGTGACAGACCCAGCCGGGAAGAGATCAGAAGAGCAGTCGCATTTTTGAAGAACGGCAAAGCAGCAGGGCCAGATGGCATCCCAGCGGAGTCTCTGAAAGCAGACCTAGAGACAACAGTAGAGCTGCTGTACCCACTGTTTGGAAAGATCTGGGAAGAGGAGGTGATGCCGGCTGACTGGAAGGAGGGGTACCTAATCAAGCTTCCCAAGAAAGGCGACCTCAGCAAGTGTTCCAACTACAGAGGAATCACCTTGCTGTCAGTACCAGGAAAGGTCTTCAACAGGATCATCCTGGAGAGAATGAAGAGCTCCGTTGACCCCCAGCTGAGAGACCAGCAAGCAGGATTCAGGAAAAACCGATCATGTACAGACCAGATCGCCACTCTCCGCATCATCGTGGAACATTCTCTGGAGTGGAGCTCCCCGCTGTACGTCAACTTTGTGGATTACGAGAAAGCATTTGACAGCGTGGACCGAGAGACTCTGTGGAAACTCCTACGACACTACGGTGTACCCACAAAGCTCGTCCGCCTGATCAAGAGCAGCTACGATGGCATGACCTGTCGCGTGATCCACGAAGGGCAGTTCACCAGGGAGCTCCAGGTCAGAACCGGTGTCAGGCAGGGGTGTTTGCTGTCTCCGTTCCACTTCCTACTGGCCATAGACTGGGTCATGAAGAGGACCACAGAGCACAGACGAAGTGGAATACAGTGGACACTGTGGACACAGCCTGACGACCTCGATTTTGCAGATGATTTGGCTTTACTGCTCCACACTCATCAACAAATGCAGGACAAGACCACGAGGCTTGCTCACATCTCGTCCCAAGTGGGCATCACCATCCACAAACAGAAAACAAAGACAATGAGGCTGAACGCAACCAGGGAAGAACCAGTCTTGCCGGCTTGCTGGCACCCCATTGGAGGAGGTGGAGTCCTTCACCTATCTTGGAAGCATCGTATACAAAAAAGGCGGCACTGATGCAGATGTCAGAGCACGAATCGGTAAAGCCAGAGCAGCCTTTCTCCAGTTGAAAAAAGTGTAGAGTTCCAGAGAGCTGTCACAACACACCAAAGTCCGGATTTTCAACTCCAACGTAAAAGCAGTTCTCCTATATGCAGCAGAGACTTGGAGATTGACAAAAACTACAGTCAACAGAGTACAGATCTTCATAAACAGTTGCCTTAGAAGAATTTTGAAAATCCACTGGCCAGATAAGATCAGCAACGTCAGACTCTAGGAGAGAACAGAGCAGATAACAGCAGAGAATTAAATTGGGCGAAGAAGATGGGGATGGATTGGTCACACAGTCTGAGAAAGCCAGCTTCCAGTATCACTAGGCAGTCATTGTCATGGAACCCCCAGGTAAAGAGGAAAAGAGGCAGGCCGAAAAACACCTGGCGTCGAGACCTCCAAGCAGACATCAAGAGACTGGGAACCACCTGGAGTAAAGTCGAAGGAGAAGCACAGGACAGGAGTTGCTGGAGGTCTCTCGTCGACGGCCTATACCCTGGGAGGGGTGACAGGCGTAAGTAAGTAAGTAAGTACCGCGCGCGGACTAGCCTTGGAGCAACCGCGCGCGGCCGCAAAGCACTGCCTTTCGCGGCTTGCTGCATTCCAATCTGACGGCGCATGTGCGCTGCGCCGCCGGGCTGGACGGCCAATACCTCTCCGCTATTGTCTTACCCCCCAATATATAGTTACTTACTTACGCCTGTCACCCCTACCCGGGTATAGGCCGTCGACGAGAGACCTCCAGCAACTCCTGTCCTGTGCTTCTCCTTCGATTCTACTCCAGGTGGTTTCCCAGTTTCTTGATGTCTGCTTGGAGGTCTCGACGCCAGGAGTTTCTCGGCCTACCTCTTTTCCTCTTTCCCTGGGGGTTCCATGACAATGCCTGCCTAGTGATACTGGAAGCTGGCCAGTGGATTTTCAAAATTCTTCTAAGGCAACTGTTCATGAAGGTCTGTACTCTGTTGACTGTGGTTTTTGTCAATCTCCAAGTCTCTGCTCCATATAGGAGAACTGCTTTTACACCAATATATAGTAGACTGAGTTAATTGTTATTCTGGTAGAAGTCCGAAATAGCTCAGGCGGTTAAACGTCGGAGCAGGAGAGCGAAGGGAATCGCCGGGCCGTGGGTTCGAAACCCGTCCCGGCCCCGGTAGCTGGACTCACAATCCAGGGGAAAAAAAACGGATTTGTTCAATAGCATGTCCGTTGAAAGGTCCTGGTAAATCAAAGTGGCACAGTTGGAATGCTACTGAGTTGATCAGTGTTCAGGTCGTACTCCATAGGCAATAGATTTCCCTGTCTCCCATTGACCCGCCCGTCAGGGCCGTCCATGATCACATCGGTGCTGTGGACGTTAAACCCGAACTAACTAACCAACCATTGTTATTCTGGTCCCTTGGCCCCCCCGAAACCAAATCAGAAACTCCTTTTACTGGTGACGGCCTTGTCCGTCAGTCGACCCTCATAGCTTACTTTTACAGCCTCGGCCCTACCGCACCTTAATAAACAGTCAAACCAGATAGTCCCTCATACCATAATAGTGAGTATGGACAATAAGCCAGATTCATTCCATGTTATTGTGGTAGTCCTTTTGCACGCGCACTTGTCGCTGCTACTGTTGATAAAGTAATTGTAATTATTTTTAATGAGCCGGACTGCTGGCGCATGCTCGCCTCGCCATCGTCTCTAATAATGGAATGTACATATGAGCTTTTATAGAGTCTGTTTATACTTGTTTTTAATTTTTTTGAGACAAAAAACATAATCGATGTATAAATCGGAAACCTGAATTTTATTTTTTCTTAACCTTTTTTATATAGGTGGTCCTGAAATTTTAATCTTGGTCTTAAAAATGGGAAATAAATACTAGGTTGACCTTGTATTGGACCGTTCCGGGGTATAAACGCAAGACTCAGGGTGTTATATTCTATAGCTGACAATAACCGATTAAAACTCTACTTTGTTGTGTTGTTAACCAAAGCGTAAGAGCTAGTCCCCGATGACTGTGCCAGTGGGACACTCAGTAAACTGGATTTAACGTAACGTAACGTAACGCACCTGGAGACCCGTCGCCATAGTACAGCGCCGGTGTTTAGAGGGCACCGCCGCTCCGACAAAGTCCGTCAACACTATTATAACACATACATGTCATTGTGGCAACAGCCGTGAGTCATTGTGATGAAATAAAACGCACACACACAGTCGTGTTCACTGGCACGCCGCTTAACTTGGGGAACTTCCTTCGGCACCAAGGTCGGCGCCGGCCAGTCAGTTCGTGCAACATAAACACGGCCGCCGCGATGAAATGCAGTAAGAACGTAGTGAAGCTCGCTGGTAAAGGCTTCTCTGTATGCTTCCAAGCTTTTCAATGTGGAGCCAGCCAGAATAAAGAAACATCTGGCAATGTGTTAGTCTGTGAATTATGTCATTAGGATGGAGCACGGAATAGCACGTCAAGTTTGGTTGATCCCGAGTTCCCGGGTTATGCACGCTCTTCTTAGAAAACATAGGCTGGCACGAAAATAGTCCAAAAGTTCCGACTCAGTGTTACAAGCTGAAGACGATGTTTTAGTTGATACACAACAACCATCAAATAAAGTTGTCGAAATAGTACATCACTGTTTTTTTCCCGCAGAACTTGATGGCACAACATCATCATCATCATCATCAGTCCCTTGCCCGAACTGGGCGTTGGGGGGACTGAAAGGCAGCAGCAACAGACAGTGCTCTCCACTGAGTTCTATTTTGGGCGGTGGCAAGCAAGTCTGGCATCTCGAGTTCGGTCCATTCTTTTATGTTTGCGACCCAACTCTTTCTCTGTCGACCTCGCCGACGACTTCCTTCGAGAGTGCCTTGGAGGATAGTCTTGGACAAGGTGTTGTGTCGGGTCACGTGGCCAAACCAAGCAAGCTTGCGCCGTTTCACGGTTGCCAGAAGGGGTTCATGTGGGCCCACCAGGGAAGTGACGATGCTCCGTACATATTCGTTGGTCTTGTGCTCGCGGTACGAGATGAGGAGCAACTTCCTCAGGCACTTGTTCTCAAAGGCCTGGATTTTCTTTTCTGAGTCTGCAAGCAGTGTCCAAGTCTCACAGCCGTAGAGTAGAATAGACACTACGAGGGACTTGTAAAGCCTGTACTTGATGGTGAAGCTGATGGAGTTACTTCGCCATATCCTGTCCAGCCTGGCCATTGCGGATGTTGCTGTACCTATCCTGATACGGATCTCTGCTATGCAACTACCGTCTTTGGACAGGGTGGCTCCCAAGTACTTGAAGCTATTGACCTCTTCTAGCTTCTGGCCGTTCATGTGAATGTTGCTGCTGCTGTCGCTTGTGGTGTTGATCATCACTTTGCTTTTATCCGTACTGATCTCCATGTCATAAGACCCTGCGCTACTTGAAAGTTTGTCTGTCAGGTTTTGGAGCTCACTATTGCTGCCTGCCATGAGGTCAATGTCGTCTGCGAATCGAAGATTGCACAGGGATCTGCCACCAATAGAGATTGAAGTATGGTGGTCGTGGAGGGTTTCCTGCATGATCTTCTCCAGGAATATGTTGAAAAGGACAGGAGAGAGCAGGCATCCTTGACGGACACCGATCGTCGTCCTGAAGAACTCGCCTGACTGATTGTTAAGTAGAACCGCGCTGCAGGCGTTCTTGTAAAGCGCTTCTATCATTTGGATCAGTCCCTCCTCTATGTTGAACGATCTCATGACTTGCCAGAGTCCGTCGTGCCAGACGCGATCAAATGCTTTCCTGAAATCAATGAAGTTGTGGTAGAGTTCGCGCTGATGCTGCAGATGTTTCTCGCACAACACTGCCTGGTAAATAACAAGAATAAGCATCACTTCCCTAGCACAATTGACGGATTTTGTCGGAGCGGCCGGCCAGGAGATGCAGTGTTGATTCTAGGATTTCAGAAAAGGGAGCCCAAAGGCTCCCTCTAATCAAAAAAGGGAGCCCCTCAAGGTGTAGGGAGGCCCTCAAATCGCGTTGCACTGCTTACTTTAAAACGACATATATACACACATTCATACATACAGTGGAGTCCGCTTCTGGGGACACGGAAAATCACTTCGTGTTAACCGTATTTCGTGTTAACCAATAGGGCCTCAAAATTGATCACGGCCCTCAAGGAGAAAGTGTGTAAGACGTGTGCGTGAATGAGTACCAGGTTAAATGTGAACATCGTCATAACTTATCGTACTTTCTATGCATACCTTCAGCTCGCTAGGAAAACACAAGGAAACGTGTACAGCTCGAGTATTTAATGTAAATCCATCAGGTAAAATCCATACTAAGTTACAATCCTCAGGTAAAAGCAACACAGGCTGAAGTACAATCCCGCATCGGTAAAAGGGTTGTGTTGGTACACGAATGATACAACGTGAATACAGTACAGAAATGCTAACCAATGAGAAGACAGATTACAACAGCCGAAGGCTATTCAGCCAATCACAGACTAGAGTTCGCTCTGATCTGTCATGTGTACTTCCACAGCGCGAGAGCGACACGTGAATTGGTTTTCTGTGAATGGAATCTGTGTTCGTGTTGTGAATAATAGTGAAATTGCCTTGGCTCGACTCAGGCCACACTGCACCAAGACGCTCGAGCAGGCTTTTACGCAGCAGCGGTGCGGCCGCGCTGGTCGTGCAAAAAAGCGTCCAGTTTCTTTTTTCTGGCCGGCGATTCTTCGGCCGCGTTACTCGGTGTTTTTTTTTGGCGATTTAGAGCATAATATTGCGAGAAATCGCGCAAAACGCGCTCTAGAATCAACACTGGGTACCGCAGACATGACCGCTATTTTCCCTCGCGCAGACATTGACGTAACTTAGTTCTCTCTCTCTCTCTCTCTCTCTCTCTCTCTCTCTCTCTCTCTCTCTCTCTCTCTCTCTCTCTCTCTCTCTCTCTCTCTCTCTTTCCGCCTTCCTGTCACCCCCCTCCTCCCACCGCCACCCCTTCTACCACCCCCATATGGGCCCCTCCCCCTCCCCCTTCCCCACCGGCCCCCCTCCCTCCCGCACAGCCGAACAATCCGACGCAGCTGTGTTCCTCTTACGTAAAAAAAAAAAAAAAAAAAAAAAAAAAAAAAAAAAAAAAAATCATCGTTAAACCCCAATAACTAACTAACTAACTAACTAACTGACTAACTCTTATCTAAACTGTTATTGTAGTTGCAGTCGCCGACCTGTCCAACACTGATACGCCTCGCAGACAGAAACGGACCTGACTCCGACGCGGCTTAGGGCGAGATCAGGTTCTCCGCCGGGTAGACGGTGAGGAAGGACTGAGATGCACATTTCTGCGGAGGTGCCGTCCCCGTAGAAGACTGTCTTGTCCTTGTAGGTGGAAGAGTACTCGCAGGTCGTTTTATATCTCGTCCCCAGGCGCAGAATTTGCTCCGGATCCGAAAACCTGAAACAAGCAGCCCGAGGTCCAATATTTGTCTACATGAAAAAAAGGGGTTTGGTCGGGTGGAACCTTTGGCTAAGAGCCTTCCCCGGAGTAGGCAGCCCAAATCGCCCCTCGTGGGACAGTCTTCAGTAAAGTGAGTCACTGACTTTGGCCACTTTTGATAAAACTGTGACCATCTGAGTACTCAGTCACGTGCAAGTCATGTGGCACGGCCACACCGGTTTCGAAGTGAACAACTTAAATCATCTCGATTCAAGGTAAAAACACATTTAAATGTATGAATACATTAAATTATAACTGACCTCCCGTTGTGCAAAATAAATCACGAGTTTTCAGTTCGACCGATAAAATGCGAGCTCACGCTCGCATTTTATCGGTCGAACTGAACACTCGTGTTATTTTGCATAACGGGAGGTAAAACGTGATTTAATTTATTTATACGTACGTAGATTTTTTGAAAGGCTTTTAGCCTCAGAATCGACATAATCTTTCTCTTCGAATGGGGACGCGGTGCCACATTTGGGTCGCTCTAACTTTACCCTGCCTCAGTGGCTGATCGTTATGCAGCATTGCCACGAAGCAGAACCTTTATCAACACAAGTGAACTGAGACAGCCTCGCGTCACACGGCCAGTAGAGGCGGCGTGCGAGTTGCATAAAATTATGTTACTGATACTTGCACGTATCTCACAGGAGAGAAACCTCGTCATTGATTATGGTTGTCACCAGGTTGCCGTTCTTGAACAGCTCCACCTCAGTGTAGCTCAGTGATCCCTTAACTAATACGGCAACACTCCGTGCTATGAACAAACCTACTAACAAACAAACAAACCATCAAAACAACCAGCCAACCAACCAAAAAAGGCTAATTAGATATGGTTGTGTTTCCGCTGCATTATGATTTCGCGCCAGAACTGATTTATTTCGGTCTTGCAACGGTACATCTGAGCCACCGACTATCCAAAGTTGCGGAGTGACCAGTGATTACGACCCTTTGTAGGGCTGCGCCTTCGGACTGAGTTTACGGCCATAGTACACAGTGGGCCTCCCCTGCAGTCATTCCCATCTGTTAAAATGCCTTAGTCTTAGTCTGTCCCAGTAATCCCCTAATTTTTTAATCCCCTAACACTACCGCCCACTTGCTGCACATTTGCCATGCACAAACGAAATTAAAAAAAAAAAAATAAAAAAAATAACCAGTCACCCGTCTCAGTCTAGTCATTTCCTCATGGCCACAGTACCGTTTCCGTACTGTCCTCCTTAGTCAGTCCCAGTCATCCCCTAATATTTCAATCCCCTAAAAAAAAAAAAAAACACTACCGCCCACAAGCTGCACATTTGCCATGCATAAAATGCTAACAAAAACAGCACATTGACAGTCTCATTTCTTGGCTATGAACCTGATTCCTTACCACTGAACCCCACACCCAAGCACAGCTGAAATCAGCGTGCCCCTCAAATCACTACGTCAACGGCAACTCAACATAGACTCACAATTGTCCACTGGATAAGCTCAGGGTGGTATGAATCAAAGCACCAAACATGTCTCCTTTCATCTAACCAGACATTTCCAGCAAATTCCAAATTCAGCCCTACTACCAATTTTCAAACAAGGCAAAAATTATTTTTAAAAGGCACCGGTCCTTGCACTGCCTGAACTGCCCAATATAACGTGACCTGTATCAACTGACGCCGGCCGCGGCAAAAGCGGCGAGTGTACAATCGTGGGACAAAACTTACCAATCGGAAAAAATAAACAATGACGCTCATTTTAAATCTGAAACCTGTTGAATAACATATCCTTCGGCTCTTTACTATCGGCACCAAAGTGTTTGTGACTCAAGTATGACAGTCATGTCCTGGGGTGAAGTGGCATGAGTGACTCATGCAACTGACCCCAGAACCATAACTGCGGCGAGGTTTCGTTTGCCCGGAACGACTCTACTCGCAACAACGAACGAGAGCGAACTCCCTGGCGGCCGACAGACAACACTCCAAACATTCCAAGAGGCATAGATTCTCATGAGCCCGGAGGGCGCTTGAGGATCCATGCTTCTTGGAGACATTTAAGTTGAAGTTGAGTGTTGTCATTTCCAGAACTTGGCAAGCTGGTTATGACTGTGGTTTCGCTCTCATTCGTTGTTGGTAGTGTGTACGAAACCTTACAAATAGCAAAGACAAATTGTTATCAGTCATTATAATATACTGTCATTTGCTAATGCCGGGAATAGTTGCGGTACTGAAACTTCCGTAAGGCGGTTCTCCAAACCATAGCTAAATAGCATAATTTACGATTACTCAGTATTCGGCCGGGTGTATTGTAGTGACAAATTTCAACTGAGCGTACTTGAAGTTATTGTTGTTGTAGTTTTCCCGCTTGGCTAGATGTCTCAAAGCCCCATCTTACCAAGTATAGGCGCCTTATAACTCCTCTTTATCATTATTATCAGTATTATTATTATTATTATTATGTATTATTATTATTACGTTGGACAGACGGGCGAACTAGACTCATATGAAGTTTGAATCTCGCAAAATGAAAGACTTTACCATTGCGCAAAGGCCATCGGGCCGACGTCAGCCGCTGTTGGCCCGTGCACGGCTGTGCGCGGGCCAACGGCTGCCGACGGCGGCCCGATGGCCTATTGCGCATTGGGTAGACCTGAGGTTGTGCGGCCGCGCACTGCCTTCAAGTTTTGACGGAAGAAGGAATTCTCCTGCGCACGAAGGAGAGTAGCAGGACTGCCAAGTTTAAAACGACTCCACGCTGACAGGCCGACATTCGCACGCACGGATGTAAGCTATACCGATGTGATAGGTGACCAAAATATTAGGCGTCAAAGAACACTCGCATAGGACCGTGCTAACGAGAGCAGGGGGCAGTTGCGGTGAGCGCATTCCTGCACCAGCCACTAAGCAAGGCGGAGCGCCTTGCTTAGTGGCTGGTGCAGGACTAAGTTCACTCGTGCAACTGAGCCAAGGTGCGGATCAGTTACCTCCCGGCTGAGGCCTTGTCACGTGTTGTTTGGGACCTTCAACATAACACAAAAGTCCCCCAGATCAGTGGCAGTGGTGATGTGGCAGTGGTGATGGTAGTGTGGGGGAGGGGTGGGGGGTTGGGGGAGGCGCGACAAGCGTGTGGAGGGCCTATTTACACCTTTTCACCATCCGCCAAAATATAATGATCAACATGGCGATGGGGGGGAGGGGGGGTGGGGGCAGGGAACTAGGTATGTGTGTCATGTGACGTTGCCACACATTCACTTCAACCCGCAGAGGGAATGTGGGCGATGGGAAGGAGGGGGTGGATGGGTGAGTAGTGGGTGGGTGGGGGGGGGGGGGGTAAAGTATTTTTTAAAGGGCGCAGCTAAAGTATTTTGGGTCGAGGGGGTTGGGGTGGGCAGGTGTCGGAACACCCCACCCCGATCCGCCCCTGAAGAGACGTGAATCCACATAAGCCGCCACCCCCCCCCCCCCCCGGCCCCCGACTGCGGGGGCTCATGGGATGCATGTCTCTTGCATCCGAGTAGCATTCGCCTTGTCGGCCTCGGAACACACCCCCCCCCCCCCCACACACACACACACACACACACCCACCCACCCCCCTCCCACACACACCGGAAATTCTTTAAAATGTTATATGAACAAAGTCCCATTTTTGGGGTGTTTGTACCCCCCTCCCCCTCCCTCCCCCCACACCTTCCCAGTTGATATTTTGTCGAACTCGGGGAGGCCTTAGGTCCCAAACGGCAAAACGTTGGAAACCCACCCCCTCGAGGTAACTGCCCCGCCCCCTGTAAAAAGTTCATTATCAGTTCAGTCTTCGCTAGTTAAGCAGTCTGTATGTGTGAATCAATGATACTTGCTGACATAGTGTTTTTGAAAGAACAGATGGCACGTATAAAATCATACTACACTGAACGTAGTCCGCAAGACGTGCTGTCAGTCGAACGGCACGTCTTGGTTGTCAGTGTTCAGTAAAGTACGGTAGGTCAGTTATGGATATTCACTGCGCCGAGTCATCAGTTTTGCCGCGCAGTTGTTAGATTAGACCGAGTTAAATTATGATGATTAAACACTGAGAATCTGATTTTGCTAGTGTGTTTTTTTTTTTTCAACCAAAATCAGTCGTTTTGGAGAAGGTTATGTGTGCGTGTAATTCCCAAGTGAGTGCCCCGGTGCGTCACAGTGCCCGGCGTGCATGTGTGCCTGCGGTTTGTATCATATCGCACTTTCCCAGCCCAGCGACTGAAACAAATACGTAAATAAATAATGAATAAATAAAGACGGGGGGAAAGGGGGTGGTGCTGGATGGGGGGGGGGGGTGAGGGGGTGGTTGGCAGACGATATACAGAGCCAGTCCGAAGGAACAGCTTTCACTAACTCACTCCGCTCATCGATTGTTTATTTTTGCCACTTGGCCCCTCCCAGTCTCCGTAGTTTCTGACATCATATATTTATTCCCCGTGGCAACTCAGGGGCCGTCAAATAGTGAGGTCGGAACCCTGGATCCCTTCCACAAATGAAAGTTTTTTATTTTATTTATTTATATTATAACCGACCCAAATGACGAGTGGTTTTAGTCTTGTTTGCAGTCGGCGGGGGGGGGGGGGGGGGAATGCAATCGTTTTTTATCGCGCGCGCGACCCCGCTCGATTGTCGGAATTTCAAAATGGACTGAGAAGAAATGTAATTAGAGATGTGAAAATATTTATATGCAGATAGCCCAACCTATGAAATAATAGTAGAAGATATGTTATCGTTCATTGTGTTAACTTTTGTCCTGTGGTGAGTCTTGTGTGGTGTGTGTACCCTAGGTTTCAGATTGAGGCATCTCAGGAGAAAGGAAGTGTTAAGGAAAAGTAAGAAAGAACAGAAAGAAGATGGTCAGTAATAAAAGGTGAAAAAAGACAGAAAATAAATAAAAAAAAGGAATAGCTGATGAGAAGCAACCAAAGAGGTTACAAGAAGAAAGAGAAAAACGAGTCCACTGACCCAAGAGGTGATGCCTTTGGTATCGTATCTTTGCCATACCGACATTTTTAAACGTTTTTTTTTTTTTTTTTTGTTTTTTTTTTTTTGTTTTCTGTTTCTCGTTTTTTTTTTTTGTTTTTGTGAGATAAGAGCCAGATGTGTGTGATTAATATTTTTGAAGAGAAAAAAAAATGTATGTGACTTTGTAATAATATTTATTTAACTATTTGTAGATTCCAGGTGTGTGTAAAAACAATAATAATTAAACAAAAGAAGGAAAATATGTGCTTTCTCTAAAAAGGAGACCCTCCCCCCCCCCCCCCCCCCTCCATACACATGTTTTTAACAGGTTAAAATAATGGATCACCAAATTGTATTAAATCAGGACCAATCCAACCGCTGTGTGTAGGTGCATTTGTAATACTAAATTGTGACCACTTATGTTTCAGCTCAACATGCAAGACATAGACCGCGCATGTTGGTTCCTGGCTAACAACTGTATATCGATCAATGCAAAGGAATTTTTCAAAACTGCATCTAGTAAGTACAGTGGAATGTATGCATTTTTACACCCAAATGGACGAGCCAATGTAATTGTTAATACATAGAAGAGTTTTAATGTGCCAGCTACCCATTTCCTTCCCTATCTTGATATTTGAAAAGAAGCGTATGCTTGGAAATAAAATGGATACATTACCATTAGTAATGCACATGATAGTGATGTTTCCTGGTTATTATGGCTGGTTTGTTTGTTTTATGTGTTCGAGTTAAGTGATGTGTTGATAAATTCAGGATTACTATATGATTTGGAGATGAACATCTGTGTGGTGGTGGGAATGTTTTTTTTTTGTTATTGTAATGTGATGTGTGTGCTTGAGTCAAATGTTTAAGTGCAATAAATATGTATAAATATTTGTATAATAGGTATAAATGTTTAAGTGCATTAAATATGTGCTACACTGACACATCTTACTTTAACTTATAATTTATTTTAGGATCAAGCGTTTTGGAAAAGACCGCATTTTTGAACACGTCTGGTTGCAAGGAGCAAGTTTCCAACCACAGCAAGGGAGAAGGCATGGACAAAATTCAATGCGGCTTACCAAGACCACATGTTATCTGTCACATCTTTGACCGGATCTGTTCAAGCGTCGATGTGGCTGTGCCTCCAACTGTTTCAACAGTTGCTAGATGACAACTACCCAATCTCATCTGTGCAGTCAGAAGATGCTGCACTCCATGATTTAGATGTCCCGCTCTCAGATGATATGAAAGATATTATCTACCATATTGGTGGAAGCATTGTGCAGAAATTGAAACAGAGGTATCTGCGTTTGAAAGACAGTGCGCAGAAAGAGGAGAGGCTGCAGTGCCTGAGGAAGTTCAGCCAAGAGGAAGACCAGGCAAGCGTACTGACATCAGCCCTTAACCGAGGAGGATTGATTTTCCTTAGACAAACACCAAAAGAATTCTTTGTCTTTTTGGAGAAGAAAGTGTGCCTCCTGTTCAGCAAGAATGAGAGCAGCTCCAGTCAGAATTTCAGCACTATGTGCTGCCAAGATCAAAACATTTTGGCAGCATACACAGAGATGACCTCTGATTGCGACGTTGGTGATGAAAGCAAGGAGGCTGTATGTTTATCTATTATGCAGCTTTTCTTCAAAATTCGAATACATCATGAATGCAAGAAGTACATGGAGAAAGTGAAGTCGACAACCGCTGTGTCCGCCAAAGGCCTGAGGAAAGGTCTTAAACTAGAGCCTTCGAAGAAATAGGCTGAATCTTTTGTGAAACCATGTATGTATTCACTGGTAATTTACTACTACTACTGTTTTATCATGTATTGGAATTCCATCTGGTGAAATAATGAGCTCTAGCCTTGAATTTAGCCTTGATGGCATACCTGACTGTGCCAATATTATGTTCTTTTATAATACAGTAGTAATACTAGTATTACACACTTTCTCGCGACTGTGCCAATATTTAATGTTAAATTATCCCTCTTGGTTTGTTTTATACTTTGATGCATTAATATAATAGTAACATCAACTGATCTTGGTTTGTTTTATACTTTGATGCATTAATATAATAGTAACATCAACTGATCTTGGTTTGTTTTAGACCTTGATGCATTCATATAATAGTAACATCAACTGATCTTGGTTTGTTTTATACCTTGATGCATTCATATAATAGAAACATCAACTGATCTTGGTTTGTTTTATACCTTGATGCATTCATATAATAGAAACATCAACTGATCTTGGTTTGTTTTATACTTTGATGCATTAATATAATAGTAACATCAACTGATCTTGGTTTGTTTTATACTTTGATGCATTAATATAATAATAACATCAACTGATCTTGGTTTGTTTTATACTTTGATGCATTAATATAATAGTAACATCAACTGATCTTGGTTTGTTTTATACTTTGATGCATTAATAGTAACATCAACTGATCTTGGTTTGTTTTATACTTTGATGCATTAATAGTAACATCAACTGATCTTGGTTTGTTTTAAACTTTGATGCATTAATATAATAGTAACATCAACTGATCTTGGTTTGTTTTATACTTTGATGCATTAATATAATAGTAACATCCACTGATCTTGGTTTTGATTTGGCTCCTTAGGAGTCCATAAATCAAACTTGAAATTTGAGTTCCTTGGTAATCCACTCAGGCCTAGACTTGGATCTACACTTCATGTATACCTGACTCGTGTTCTTTGGTATTACAAACTCAGACATTGGAGTCTTGTGTGTAGTCTTGATGTATATATGACTGCGACAGTTTTATGTTCTTTGGCATTTCAAACTCAGTCCTAGTCTTGATGTATATATGACTGCGACAGTTTTATGTTCTTTGGTATTTCAAACTCAGTCCTAGTCTTGATGTATATATGACTGCGACAGTTTTTATGTTCTTTGGTATTTCAAAATCAGGCCTAGTCTTGATGTATTATATGACTGCGACAGTATTAGGCCCCCCAAAATAATATGTCTGTTTACAGTAACATAGGGAAGAAAAAAACGTTTTTCACCTTTGGTGAGATTTTTGTTGGCTTTTTTCCAATTTTTTAACCAGACGATGCCAAAAGTTTAGGATTGGGCCCAAAAAATTGGGTTGGTTGGGATACAATAAACAGACATTTTTTTGGGGGGGCCTTATGTTCTTTGGTATTACAAACTCAGCCCTAGTCTTGATGTACATATGACTGCGACAGTATTGTTCTTTCGTATTACAAACTCGGTCTAGTCTTGGGTCTAGTTTTCATGTATACATGACAGACAATATCCACAAATTATGTGATTTTTTTTCTTGAACAATTTTGTTGGAAAATAAACAGTGGTAATGTCAACCAATGTATTTTGATGTTTATATTGCATGATGAGAAATGACACACACACATACACAAAAGACCAACATCTGCTTACAGACAGGGCATTGTTTTTCACAAACGTCTCATAGAATATATCTTTCTTGATCACCATAAATGTACATGTTCGCTAATTTTTAAAAAAAATCTTCAACTAGGTAATACAATAAAATGCATATTCACATTCACCATTAATTTTTTTTTTTAAAGTAAATGTTATCATGAAGTGTCGCATTTTAATCCATAGTTGAACATTTGTCTATGAAGATTAAAAAAAAAAAAATTGCATACACAAAAGAACTGCTTGCGAGTTTGAAATTCGATCAGTGCAGGTGTAATACTTTTTGGTAGTGACAATATCTTCACACGTCAAAATGAAGTTGCAACGTTGCATAATGTTAATGATCATGACACCGATACAACCAAAATCTGCTTAAAGTCTACTTTTGTTTTCACAAACATCTCGTACAATATGCTTGCTGTTTTTCAATCAACATAGATGTACGTTACATAAATTTTTTAAAATGTCATCACGAAGTGTCACATTTTTATTCAATTAGTCAAAGAATAATTAAACACTCAAACCATTTAAAAATATTTCTAGATAACCACACACATTTACAATCCTATTTAGCTGTGGCCCGTTTCAGTTGTACACACAAACCAACACGTCTCTCTACTCACCATTAAAAAAATGTTAATGAATAAATATAAAAACAAAACAAAAACCACAAATAATATTGCTAATAATAAAAATAATAAATGACAATCTTTATTAGCGAGGGAACGAACCATGATCCTTTTAACTGAAGATAATGAAGAAAAAGAGTTATTCCTCGACTATTTCAACGTTTTTCCAAATATAATCTGGGAATACAAAAATATAAACATGACAACAGAGTAGCAGCAATAGTCCACAAGGAACAAACCTTTCACGGATGCATTCATAATTAATAGAACCATGAAGAACACACTGCCCACTGGGTACAAAAATATCCTGCATTTTTAACAATGGCACAAGATAATGAAAATATGAGCATTTCATAAATTCTCTCTTAGTAGTCAGCATGTCAATAAAATAAATTCTACACTATCGACACCGACGCCTTTCTCTCTGTATGTAAATAAGAGAACTATACTTTGAGACTGATATCGAACACAATGAGGCATGTCTCGAAAGCATAGTTTAATGAAACAGCAAAAAATGTAGGGGTCAGTCCCACATGACACTCAGTTATTTCTGGGTTTCTTCTTCAGAGGGCTGCTCGAGATAGTCACGGGAGGTCGCTGGTGGTTGTTTCCTTTGACGTTGCCCTGTGGCGTGATGGTCAGTGCCAGCTGGCGCTGAAGCCTTATCGAATTCTCCTGGTAGGCGAACTGAAGCAAGTTGGGATTTTCAGCTGTTCTACCCATGGCTCTGTGGCGACCAAAATGTTCCTCTATGGGGTCCTGGCAAAACTTGTTTGACAGAACAAATTCAACCCCATTGGCCAGCATGAACTTGGTCGCCTCAACAAACCCATGAACTGTCATTACTAGGCCCCTGTACGTCTGAAATGACAAAAACATCTTAGCCCTCTCAGCACGGGTGAAGGGCCCGGGCCTGTTCTCCACAGAAGATCGCCACTCCTCGAGGAACTGCAGGAATTCTGTTTGTAAATAATTAAATCGAGGATCATCTACCTGGGTATAAGCACTCAGGTCAGGTTTTCTCTTTCTCTCTGCTTCCAAAAGGTGTCTCGAGTTCAAACAGTCAAAGAATCGATCCATGTGGAGGATGAACTTTGCCATCTCCTGTCTGTCAGGCCCCCCAAATTGTTGCATGATGCGCCCAACTCGCTCACTCAGTGCCTGTGCAGCCAGACGGACATTCATGACTGAGTGTGGACTCAGGTGTACATGCTGCAGCGTGAGGCGAGTGCGTGCCAGGCCCCTCTGCATATCGGCGTGGTACAAGTCAGCAATGTGCCGCCACAGCATGTACTCCCCATCCTTCCAAAGCAGTCTTGTAGTGGATCCCTCTGCGCTGCTGACCAGATTGTTGCGAACTGTCTTGATGAGGTGGGGAGGGTCACTGATGAAATAGATCCACCTATCTGGGGCAAAGAAATTGAGTGTTTTAAAACATATTTCCTCCTGCCTGCCGTGCATTTGATACAGACGCTGATTGGCTGGTGCCTTGTCACTGGTGCTGACGATGACTTGGAGGCCAGCATCTTCAAGACGGCCAACTGCATTCCAAAACAAGGGATACAACTGGTCAGATGTTGCTGTTCTGGTAGGGAATAATCCCAAACTCATCTTTAATGTAGAGTTTACCCCCACAACATAAAAGACAAGGGCATGAGAAGCAAGTTTCTTTGGTCTGCATTCAAAATCCCATTCGTCCTTGCTGTTTATGAAGCCCACCAATTCCCCCATGCGATTGTCGAAGACAAGATCGGATTTAATTGACATCTCGTCGTGTAAAAGAACGACAAACCGTTGATTTGCTGGCAGGCGCTCTGCAATACGCTTTAATTCTTCCCAGACTTCTGGCTGAAATCCTTGCTGTGGATGTACAGCTGATGTGTACTCTCGCAAGGTGCTCTTACCTGGTAGCTTCAAGATGCCAGTCTTTCTGAGAGTTTCATAAGCCGTCTCACTCTTGGAGTGGATGAGGATGGCAAGTCGGATCATCATGGGATGCCATCTCATTCCATGTTCTTTGGTAAGGAAGGCCTTTTGTTGCTCCTCCCAAAACAACTTTTGAAGGGGATTGTTTAAGTTCCCCATCACCCCCTGTTGCAGGTCACGATGCAAATCCTCTGACAATACAACAGAGTCATTAGCAAGTTTAGACTTAAATTTCTCAAGTTCCTTTTGTAGAGTATTGTTCTGTCTTCTCGCATGTTTTAGTGCTTCTTTCAGCTTATTGTTGTGAAGCGATTGGAGAGAGTCATTTGGTTTCAGTGGCTGCATCATCCTGCTCTCATGCCTCTTCTTTTTTTCCATCAATAGAGCTTCAGCTTGATGGCATGGTCTGCACCACTCTCCTTTGTTCTCTGGCTGATACAGAAGCTGGCAGTGGATGGATCTTACACATGAAGTATGTTGCATCGCCCCGTTGACCACCAAGTACTGAATGTGCTGGTAATATGATGTCTTGCTATCAGGTGGCCCCGCAAACTGTTGCAGCGGTGCTGATGTGATGCCTGTGCACACATCCATGGCCTGCAGCTCTCTCAGAAAAGCACTAAGTTTCTTGCCTTCAAGGTCAGCTCCCAAGTGGGCTGCAGGAATACCAATAACCTGCAGAACAAAAATAAACATAATTAGTTAAATTTGCAGCAACACAGCATATTAATTTTTACCATAGCCACCACGGCTTATCCAAATCACTCTAAGTACCTTTTAATTTTTAGTGAACCGCGTTCCGTTAGCCCTTATTTTGGTTCTTCCATGCATTTTATGCTTAATAATGGCACTATTTATTTTAACAAATCCAAAGAAGACAGATTTCAAGTTTGGAAAAAAGGAATCCAGACATGATTTCCAGATCTTTTAATCTTCAATCAAATTTTCCAAGATCACTATAATTTCAATTATACATTTAATTTGTTTAGCACCATTTCAATACAATAGTGCTCAAAGCACTTATACACACTCACGCAATTTAAGACAATATGTAGAAATTATATCACGATATAACACTTTGGCTTAAAATAAATAATAAAAAACAACATTGCAACATTTTAATTTTGATACTGTAACAGAAATTTATTTTGGTTCATGTCACAAAAAAAGCTGCATAAAAATAAAAATAAAAAATTTAAAAATATAAAAATAATCTACAAGCACAAACAGAAAAAGAAGGGAACAAAGAGGCGCACGCTCGTCATTTTCAAGCACAAAATCAATGACTACTTGATTCTGTAAAAAAAAAAAATAAAAGACAGAAATAGCATTCAAGAACAATGATTGTAACATACCTTCACATTTGCAAGAAGGTGTGGGGTTCCCATGCTGACAACTATCCTCCACTGGTTTTTCTCTGATGGCAGTCCAATCTGCAGTGATGACGGTGTGCTTTCCATCATCACCCACCCTGGTGGCAAAGTCTTTCTTGCATCTCTTTGTACATCTTCAAAGGTTCGGTAGCAAATTCTTACTGGCACAGGAGGTGGCTCTCGTGCAGTCTGTAAAAAACAAAAGTATATCACACCTATCACACATACACATATTATACACACACACACACACACACACACACACACACACACACACACACATCTATATGCATTTCTGCTCAACTACACATTCACCCAGGCAAACTGTATTGTCAGTTTGATTTTGTTTTTTACTAGATACAATTTCGTACCAAGTGCTGTGTACTTCTTGTATGAAGTTTTAATTTTCATTCACACTTTTGAACTAAAGCAGTTTGTTTTGGATGCTTTTACTAAAATGTTGATGAAAGTTATGAAAAACGCATGATCAAAATAAAGTTAGCAGAAAATTGAGAAATACAAACTTGCGGCCAACAATAAAATTAATGTCTACTACTTACTGGCTCTGGCCTCATAGTTTTGCTTGTTTCGATGGATTTTCTTGGCATCCAGTGAAGCGGCATACTACCGGGAACAAGTCCTGTGCACCTGCCTGTTGGCCCTGCAAAATTTGTACACTGAACATAAATATCTGCATTTATCATGATGAGACAGAAACTTGTAAGTTACCACACAGTATCGTTATTGTCTAAAACTACAAGAAAATTTAGTTAGGCCTACAGAGTTAAAGGTGCACAATAAAATTTTAAAACAGATGAATACAAAATCTGTTAAAGTATACGATCTAATATATAAAATAGATATAATTTAATTATTGAAATTTGCGCATTGCTGGTCCCGTACACTAACGACATTACGGTAACAAACAACACTGGAAAGTAACAGACCGGTCAGACCACTCACTCCGGCACACCGCATAAAGAGATTAAAGCTCCGTATTAAAAGCTAATATTACATGAATAATAACACGAAAACATGTGCAAGCATTTCATCAAACTTACCTCGTTTCAAACAGTTCTCATCAAAGTGACGAGAGCAGATCAATGCCTTATCTGCATTGAAACTTGTGTCGCAACGGTTGATGGCTTGTATCAAATCACTTCGCCATTTGTTAATGTCTGAATTTTTCCCAGCCTTCGGGATGGACAAAAACGACAACCCCCTGCATTTTCCGGCTGTTGTATGACAGCCCACAACGCAGCAATTCCGGTTAGATCGCATCGCCATTTTCATGCACGAAATTACGCCACAAAATAATAACTGGAAACTTTCGCCAAACTTGCAAAGATGCCACCGGAAGTAACTGATCCCTTGTCTGCAAGTTTGACCTTAGACCCATACTATTTCGACCTTGACCCCAAGACAGCCATCCAGGGAATAAAGGTCCGTGACTGGGACTGACTAAGGCTAAGAGACTGGACAGTAGGGAAAGAGCACTGTGGTCCGTGGCCTGTCAGGTCGCGCACATGGGACAGCTAGCAGACGATGCAAGAGAGGTAGGTGCGATTTTTTGCTTCTTTCTGTTTCAAAATAGCTCACTGACCCAGGGAATCATAAGATTTGGAGTAGTTTTGTGAAT
Organism: Semisulcospira habei; assembly: GCA_036245525.1. Taxonomy (NCBI): domain Eukaryota; kingdom Metazoa; phylum Mollusca; class Gastropoda; family Semisulcospiridae; genus Semisulcospira; species Semisulcospira habei. Next base: position 280,371,451 of record BTPG01000001.1, read on the forward strand.
TTTAAGGAACTTTGACCATCGAGAGGGGGGCAGGGTAGCAAAAACGGTCACAATTTGACACTCTTTTTGCTTACTTTCTGTTTGACAGTTTACAAAATGGAGCAAGCGACGCTTGAACGATTTAGGCTTTGTTTGGAACAAGTGCCAGGGTGGCAGGTGGCACCAAATGGGTGTTGCAGGCTATATAGGGGTGGGGACAGGGGGGATGGGTATGCGCATTTAAATTACTGTGACCCTAGAACAATTTCCAAAAATCTAAAATTCTAACCAACCAACAACACCCCCCCCCCCCCCCCCCACACACACACACACACACACACACACACACACACACACACACACACACACCCTCTCCTCACCCCCAGGATACATTCTAGCAAGCAATGGCCTGGCTGGCAAGCAAGCAAGCAAACAAACAAACAAACAAACAAACAAACTAATAAGCAAGCCAAAAAGTAATGAAAAACTTACAGGGTCACTTATTTCGTGCGAGGCCGTATTGATGCTCTGGCACATCTAGCTGGTCCTTCTTGTAGGGGTCGGCTGTCTTGCTGGCAAGGAAGCGCAGTGTTTTTCTGGCACGGTTTGCACATTCACGCGATTTCCTTGATGCTGAGTTCTGGTATGCCTTGTTGTAAACACATTGTCTCTGTTTTGATTGCAGGAAACTGTTAGTTTCTGGGCCCAGTGTGACACCTACATTGTTCAACATCATATGCAGTCCTTTCCCCTCACCGTTGTTGACACACAACACTGTTGCATGGGGCCTCCCAGCAAAGGTGCGTGAGTACTTGACATTTTTGGGTGACCTCACACTGAACGCTCTGTTGACAGCTTCATTTTTTTGAGTGTTGGTGCCTAGCCTAAGTTTCACAGCAGCTTCTGAGCTCAACATGATCCCTAGAGCATCCTTCATTTGCACTTTGTCCTTGTCATTAAGAAGAATGTCTGTTATGCCCCGAGGGCCTAGAAAAATAGACCTCTTGACCCAATTGTCCAGTTCGTTACCTGAACATGTGCTGGTCTCCCCTAGTCGAATGCATCCAGAACAGTCCCCACCGTAGCAGTTGATGATAACGTCTCTGTGCTCCGGCAGCATGCTCTGTAGCACACTCTTGTCTCCACCACTGGCTTGGACGCAGTTCTTCACAACATGCAAACATCGGTTGCCTAAGTCATTGATCAGCTGCCTTTTGGCCTCAGTCTTCTGCGTTTTAGTCCGACATTGTGGGAACATGTCAGCGCTAAACACTATGTGCGAATTTGCATAGCGCTTCATGCTCTCAGCAAGGTGGGTTGGGTCAGCTTGTCTCTCTACACAAATGTCAGGAAACACAGCACAGCGAGTATCACCATCACTTGTCACAAAATCCACCTTTGTATTTGCAGCAGCAAGAGACTGTCCAAGGCGTTCACCCAGGACTTCCTCTGACAAGGGCATTACTTCATCGGTGTCAGCACAGCAATTGTGATCATTACCAGGACACAACGCGTCCTTTCCTTTGGAGCGCAGTCTGGCACCAACTATGCACAACTTATTCTGGTAAGCTAAGCCGACAATGTACTTGTTGGGGCTGTCTGTCTCTATGGCCGTGGTAATCGCTTGAGAGGCACTTTGCCCACACTTGCCTCTGTTGGCACGCGATGAAGAATTGTATCGCGTGTCAACAGACACATTCTGGATGGAGCCATCCGGCTTGCGTACTGTTTCTAATTTGGCTCTCATGTCTCTTTCGTTCAGTTCACTGGTTTTCTTGCTGACATATTCAGCGGCTCTCTGCATGCCAGTTCTACATGGGACAGGCATGTTGAGGCCAGCGCAGAGAGTCTGCACTTTCGCTGGCCCGATGCTGGTGTTCTGTGTCGTAATGGCCAGTCCTAGATTAGTCTCTGCTGGTCTTGGCCCTGACCTACCAGTGTCCACCTCTGCATACAGCTTGACCACAGGTGTTTTGAAAGCACAAATCTCACACCTTACGCTAAGCTGACAGGCAGTGCCCCACTTTTTCTCTGTGGCATAGCTAAAATGTGGCAAGTGTCCGTCGTCGCTTTCGTCGGCATGCTGTGAGATGGCTGTGTTGAAGAGAGCGATGACTCGGTTCATGTCCACTAGTCTGTTTTTTACAACTGAAACTTTTCCTTCTTCTGTTTTAGGCAGCATGCTGGAACGCAGCTTGTATGCAGGATGCAACAAAATGGCAGTCCCTGACGCAGGCTGCTTGATATCAATGGTGCTGTCTGCAGACACACTGGCTCCTGGATCGCTGCTGCTGGGCTCCACCTTGGCTCTGGCACCCATCCAAGCTCTGTTGCCTGCCTGGAACTGGGTTCCATATCCACGCCGGTGGCGATGAGCTGGCATGATAAAAGAAATAGCTGTAAGTGTGTTGCTCTGTAACTGGGGAGCTGTGACTGCAGTCTAGGCTGTAGTCAAAGTCAGCCAGTTTGTGTGACACAATAGACCTATATACCAGCTGCACACAGACAACCCAGCCCTACATGCTCTGTCACTTGTGTACCAAATTTCAGGCCCATCTGAGCAGATTTGAGGCGTTAAAATCTGTATTTCAAAATAGATCTGGTTTGAGCTGAAAAAGGGGAGACAATCTGCTGCTAGTCTAGAAAAGGGTGTCTTTTGGTAAATGGCCACTACAGCTAAACGCAGAAACGTGAAGCACTGATCTTTAGTAGGTTACTTATACAGTTTGTAGCTGATGACAACTAGAATGGTTTTGGGGGAAATGGAAGTAAAATTAGGGGACTGGCAGACTTAGCAATTTGAGCAAAGCGTAAAATAGGCTGACTTCACGGGGGGTGGGGTTGAAAAAAATCTGCAAGTAGTGACTTTTCAAGCAGGTGGCCACAATGTTTCATTTTTCTACATTTAGACATGTGGCTGTAATCGCGTGTCAAATTTCAGGACATTCTGAACATATTTTCTGAGTTTACAGCAACATTGAAAATCAGACATTCTGCAGAGCAGTACTCAGGCTAAAGGCTGACCGTGGCAAAACAGGTGACCCATTTCATTTGGCCACTGTACCCATCAATATTGTGGTACATCAATGCCGTTTGAACTGCAGGCACGGCGGAGGGCATTGTTGGCTGTGATAACAGTTTTAGGAGAAAAAACGTGATCCGTGTTCTCTTTCAGGTCACGTTACGCATTTAAATTGGGCAGTTCAGGCAGTAAGAGGACCGGTGTTTTTAAAAATAATTTTTGGCCTTGTTTGAAAATTTGTAGTAGGGCTGGATGTTGGAATTTGCTGGAAATTTCTGGTTAGATGAAAGGAGACATGTTAGGTGCTTCGATTCATACCATCCTGAGCTTCTCCAGTGAACAATTGTGGGCCTATGTTGAGTTGCCTTTGACGTAGTGATTTGAGGGGCACGCTGATTTCAGCTGTGCTTGGGTGTGGGGTTGGTAAGGAACCAGTTTCATAGCCAAGAAATGAGACGGGTCATGTGCTGTTTTTTTTTGGTATTTTGTGCATGGCAAATGTGCAGCTGGTGGGCAGGAGTGTTTTTTAGGGAATTGAACAATTAGGGGATGACTGGGACCACGGACCTTTATTACTGGATGGCTGTCTGCTCCCGCTCTCTCTCATACCTCCTTACCGCGAGTGAGGAAAAAGGTCAAACTTCAAGGCCAAGGGACTCCGAACTTCCGTTTTCAGTTTAAACATGGCTACGCAGTTCAATGTTGACGAGATCCTTGAGGTAAATCCCAGCGTTTTATAATACAACTACTTATTTTACGAACGAAAGATCTGTAGAATCATTAACTTTAATTGTAACTAAGACATTTCCTGTTTTTCTTGAGGAAGTTTTTTATTTATTTATTTATATTTTAACGACCCAAACTGACGAGTGGTAAGTTTGTTGCAGAGCGGTCGGGAATGCAATGCTTATCGATTGACGGACTTTCAAAATGACTGAGAAATGTAATTAGAGATGTGAAATATGCAGATAGCCCAATGAAATAAAGTAGAGACTTATTGTTCATGTGTTACTTTTGTCCAGAGTGAAGTCATGTGTGGTGAACCGGTTTCAGATGAGGCAAATCAGGAGAGTCCACTGACAGAGGTGAGCTTTGGTATCGATATCTTGCCATACGAGTGAGAAAGAGCCAGGTGATAATTGAGAGAAAAAAAAGAGTGACTGTAATAATTTAACTATTTGTAGATTCCAGGTGTGTGTAAAAACAATAATAATTAAACAAAAGAAGGAAAATATGTGCTTTCTCTAAAAAGGAGACCCTCCCCCCCCCCCCCCCCCTCCATACACATGTTTTTAACAGGTTAAAATAATGGATCACCAAATTGTATTAAATCAGGACCAATCCAACCGCTGTGTGTAGGTGCATTTGTAATACTAAATTGTGACCACTTATGTTTCAGCTCAACATGCAAGACATAGACCGCGCATGTTGGTTCCTGGCTAACAACTGTATATCGATCAATGCAAAGGAATTTTTCAAAACTGCATCTAGTAAGTACAGTGGAATGTATGCATTTTTACACCCAAATGGACGAGCCAATGTAATTGTTAATACATAGAAGAGTTTTAATGTGCCAGCTACCCATTTCCTTCCCTATCTTGATATTTGAAAAGAAGCGTATGCTTGGAAATAAAATGGATACATTACCATTAGTAATGCACATGATAGTGATGTTTCCTGGTTATTATGGCTGGTTTGTTTGTTTTATGTGTTCGAGTTAAGTGATGTGTTGATAAATTCAGGATTACTATATGATTTGGAGATGAACATCTGTGTGGTGGTGGGAATGTTTTTTTTTTGTTATTGTAATGTGATGTGTGTGCTTGAGTCAAATGTTTAAGTGCAATAAATATGTATAAATATTTGTATAATAGGTATAAATGTTTAAGTGCATTAAATATGTGCTACACTGACACATCTTACTTTAACTTATAATTTATTTTAGGATCAAGCGTTTTGGAAAAGACCGCATTTTTGAACACGTCTGGTTGCAAGGAGCAAGTTTCCAACCACAGCAAGGGAGAAGGCATGGACAAAATTCAATGCGGCTTACCAAGACCACATGTTATCTGTCACATCTTTGACCGGATCTGTTCAAGCGTCGATGTGGCTGTGCCTCCAACTGTTTCAACAGTTGCTAGATGACAACTACCCAATCTCATCTGTGCAGTCAGAAGATGCTGCACTCCATGATTTAGATGTCCCGCTCTCAGATGATATGAAAGATATTATCTACCATATTGGTGGAAGCATTGTGCAGAAATTGAAACAGAGGTATCTGCGTTTGAAAGACAGTGCGCAGAAAGAGGAGAGGCTGCAGTGCCTGAGGAAGTTCAGCCAAGAGGAAGACCAGGCAAGCGTACTGACATCAGCCCTTAACCGAGGAGGATTGATTTTCCTTAGACAAACACCAAAAGAATTCTTTGTCTTTTTGGAGAAGAAAGTGTGCCTCCTGTTCAGCAAGAATGAGAGCAGCTCCAGTCAGAATTTCAGCACTATGTGCTGCCAAGATCAAAACATTTTGGCAGCATACACAGAGATGACCTCTGATTGCGACGTTGGTGATGAAAGCAAGGAGGCTGTATGTTTATCTATTATGCAGCTTTTCTTCAAAATTCGAATACATCATGAATGCAAGAAGTACATGGAGAAAGTGAAGTCGACAACCGCTGTGTCCGCCAAAGGCCTGAGGAAAGGTCTTAAACTAGAGCCTTCGAAGAAATAGGCTGAATCTTTTGTGAAACCATGTATGTATTCACTGGTAATTTACTACTACTACTGTTTTATCATGTATTGGAATTCCATCTGGTGAAATAATGAGCTCTAGCCTTGAATTTAGCCTTGATGGCATACCTGACTGTGCCAATATTATGTTCTTTTATAATACAGTAGTAATACTAGTATTACACACTTTCTCGCGACTGTGCCAATATTTAATGTTAAATTATCCCTCTTGGTTTGTTTTATACTTTGATGCATTAATATAATAGTAACATCAACTGATCTTGGTTTGTTTTATACTTTGATGCATTAATATAATAGTAACATCAACTGATCTTGGTTTGTTTTAGACCTTGATGCATTCATATAATAGTAACATCAACTGATCTTGGTTTGTTTTATACCTTGATGCATTCATATAATAGAAACATCAACTGATCTTGGTTTGTTTTATACCTTGATGCATTCATATAATAGAAACATCAACTGATCTTGGTTTGTTTTATACTTTGATGCATTAATATAATAGTAACATCAACTGATCTTGGTTTGTTTTATACTTTGATGCATTAATATAATAATAACATCAACTGATCTTGGTTTGTTTTATACTTTGATGCATTAATATAATAGTAACATCAACTGATCTTGGTTTGTTTTATACTTTGATGCATTAATAGTAACATCAACTGATCTTGGTTTGTTTTATACTTTGATGCATTAATAGTAACATCAACTGATCTTGGTTTGTTTTAAACTTTGATGCATTAATATAATAGTAACATCAACTGATCTTGGTTTGTTTTATACTTTGATGCATTAATATAATAGTAACATCCACTGATCTTGGTTTTGATTTGGCTCCTTAGGAGTCCATAAATCAAACTTGAAATTTGAGTTCCTTGGTAATCCACTCAGGCCTAGACTTGGATCTACACTTCATGTATACCTGACTCGTGTTCTTTGGTATTACAAACTCAGACATTGGAGTCTTGTGTGTAGTCTTGATGTATATATGACTGCGACAGTTTTATGTTCTTTGGCATTTCAAACTCAGTCCTAGTCTTGATGTATATATGACTGCGACAGTTTTATGTTCTTTGGTATTTCAAACTCAGTCCTAGTCTTGATGTATATATGACTGCGACAGTTTTTATGTTCTTTGGTATTTCAAAATCAGGCCTAGTCTTGATGTATTATATGACTGCGACAGTATTAGGCCCCCCAAAATAATATGTCTGTTTACAGTAACATAGGGAAGAAAAAAACGTTTTTCACCTTTGGTGAGATTTTTGTTGGCTTTTTTCCAATTTTTTAACCAGACGATGCCAAAAGTTTAGGATTGGGCCCAAAAAATTGGGTTGGTTGGGATACAATAAACAGACATTTTTTTGGGGGGGCCTTATGTTCTTTGGTATTACAAACTCAGCCCTAGTCTTGATGTACATATGACTGCGACAGTATTGTTCTTTCGTATTACAAACTCGGTCTAGTCTTGGGTCTAGTTTTCATGTATACATGACAGACAATATCCACAAATTATGTGATTTTTTTTCTTGAACAATTTTGTTGGAAAATAAACAGTGGTAATGTCAACCAATGTATTTTGATGTTTATATTGCATGATGAGAAATGACACACACACATACACAAAAGACCAACATCTGCTTACAGACAGGGCATTGTTTTTCACAAACGTCTCATAGAATATATCTTTCTTGATCACCATAAATGTACATGTTCGCTAATTTTTAAAAAAAATCTTCAACTAGGTAATACAATAAAATGCATATTCACATTCACCATTAATTTTTTTTTTTAAAGTAAATGTTATCATGAAGTGTCGCATTTTAATCCATAGTTGAACATTTGTCTATGAAGATTAAAAAAAAAAAAATTGCATACACAAAAGAACTGCTTGCGAGTTTGAAATTCGATCAGTGCAGGTGTAATACTTTTTGGTAGTGACAATATCTTCACACGTCAAAATGAAGTTGCAACGTTGCATAATGTTAATGATCATGACACCGATACAACCAAAATCTGCTTAAAGTCTACTTTTGTTTTCACAAACATCTCGTACAATATGCTTGCTGTTTTTCAATCAACATAGATGTACGTTACATAAATTTTTTAAAATGTCATCACGAAGTGTCACATTTTTATTCAATTAGTCAAAGAATAATTAAACACTCAAACCATTTAAAAATATTTCTAGATAACCACACACATTTACAATCCTATTTAGCTGTGGCCCGTTTCAGTTGTACACACAAACCAACACGTCTCTCTACTCACCATTAAAAAAATGTTAATGAATAAATATAAAAACAAAACAAAAACCACAAATAATATTGCTAATAATAAAAATAATAAATGACAATCTTTATTAGCGAGGGAACGAACCATGATCCTTTTAACTGAAGATAATGAAGAAAAAGAGTTATTCCTCGACTATTTCAACGTTTTTCCAAATATAATCTGGGAATACAAAAATATAAACATGACAACAGAGTAGCAGCAATAGTCCACAAGGAACAAACCTTTCACGGATGCATTCATAATTAATAGAACCATGAAGAACACACTGCCCACTGGGTACAAAAATATCCTGCATTTTTAACAATGGCACAAGATAATGAAAATATGAGCATTTCATAAATTCTCTCTTAGTAGTCAGCATGTCAATAAAATAAATTCTACACTATCGACACCGACGCCTTTCTCTCTGTATGTAAATAAGAGAACTATACTTTGAGACTGATATCGAACACAATGAGGCATGTCTCGAAAGCATAGTTTAATGAAACAGCAAAAAATGTAGGGGTCAGTCCCACATGACACTCAGTTATTTCTGGGTTTCTTCTTCAGAGGGCTGCTCGAGATAGTCACGGGAGGTCGCTGGTGGTTGTTTCCTTTGACGTTGCCCTGTGGCGTGATGGTCAGTGCCAGCTGGCGCTGAAGCCTTATCGAATTCTCCTGGTAGGCGAACTGAAGCAAGTTGGGATTTTCAGCTGTTCTACCCATGGCTCTGTGGCGACCAAAATGTTCCTCTATGGGGTCCTGGCAAAACTTGTTTGACAGAACAAATTCAACCCCATTGGCCAGCATGAACTTGGTCGCCTCAACAAACCCATGAACTGTCATTACTAGGCCCCTGTACGTCTGAAATGACAAAAACATCTTAGCCCTCTCAGCACGGGTGAAGGGCCCGGGCCTGTTCTCCACAGAAGATCGCCACTCCTCGAGGAACTGCAGGAATTCTGTTTGTAAATAATTAAATCGAGGATCATCTACCTGGGTATAAGCACTCAGGTCAGGTTTTCTCTTTCTCTCTGCTTCCAAAAGGTGTCTCGAGTTCAAACAGTCAAAGAATCGATCCATGTGGAGGATGAACTTTGCCATCTCCTGTCTGTCAGGCCCCCCAAATTGTTGCATGATGCGCCCAACTCGCTCACTCAGTGCCTGTGCAGCCAGACGGACATTCATGACTGAGTGTGGACTCAGGTGTACATGCTGCAGCGTGAGGCGAGTGCGTGCCAGGCCCCTCTGCATATCGGCGTGGTACAAGTCAGCAATGTGCCGCCACAGCATGTACTCCCCATCCTTCCAAAGCAGTCTTGTAGTGGATCCCTCTGCGCTGCTGACCAGATTGTTGCGAACTGTCTTGATGAGGTGGGGAGGGTCACTGATGAAATAGATCCACCTATCTGGGGCAAAGAAATTGAGTGTTTTAAAACATATTTCCTCCTGCCTGCCGTGCATTTGATACAGACGCTGATTGGCTGGTGCCTTGTCACTGGTGCTGACGATGACTTGGAGGCCAGCATCTTCAAGACGGCCAACTGCATTCCAAAACAAGGGATACAACTGGTCAGATGTTGCTGTTCTGGTAGGGAATAATCCCAAACTCATCTTTAATGTAGAGTTTACCCCCACAACATAAAAGACAAGGGCATGAGAAGCAAGTTTCTTTGGTCTGCATTCAAAATCCCATTCGTCCTTGCTGTTTATGAAGCCCACCAATTCCCCCATGCGATTGTCGAAGACAAGATCGGATTTAATTGACATCTCGTCGTGTAAAAGAACGACAAACCGTTGATTTGCTGGCAGGCGCTCTGCAATACGCTTTAATTCTTCCCAGACTTCTGGCTGAAATCCTTGCTGTGGATGTACAGCTGATGTGTACTCTCGCAAGGTGCTCTTACCTGGTAGCTTCAAGATGCCAGTCTTTCTGAGAGTTTCATAAGCCGTCTCACTCTTGGAGTGGATGAGGATGGCAAGTCGGATCATCATGGGATGCCATCTCATTCCATGTTCTTTGGTAAGGAAGGCCTTTTGTTGCTCCTCCCAAAACAACTTTTGAAGGGGATTGTTTAAGTTCCCCATCACCCCCTGTTGCAGGTCACGATGCAAATCCTCTGACAATACAACAGAGTCATTAGCAAGTTTAGACTTAAATTTCTCAAGTTCCTTTTGTAGAGTATTGTTCTGTCTTCTCGCATGTTTTAGTGCTTCTTTCAGCTTATTGTTGTGAAGCGATTGGAGAGAGTCATTTGGTTTCAGTGGCTGCATCATCCTGCTCTCATGCCTCTTCTTTTTTTCCATCAATAGAGCTTCAGCTTGATGGCATGGTCTGCACCACTCTCCTTTGTTCTCTGGCTGATACAGAAGCTGGCAGTGGATGGATCTTACACATGAAGTATGTTGCATCGCCCCGTTGACCACCAAGTACTGAATGTGCTGGTAATATGATGTCTTGCTATCAGGTGGCCCCGCAAACTGTTGCAGCGGTGCTGATGTGATGCCTGTGCACACATCCATGGCCTGCAGCTCTCTCAGAAAAGCACTAAGTTTCTTGCCTTCAAGGTCAGCTCCCAAGTGGGCTGCAGGAATACCAATAACCTGCAGAACAAAAATAAACATAATTAGTTAAATTTGCAGCAACACAGCATATTAATTTTTACCATAGCCACCACGGCTTATCCAAATCACTCTAAGTACCTTTTAATTTTTAGTGAACCGCGTTCCGTTAGCCCTTATTTTGGTTCTTCCATGCATTTTATGCTTAATAATGGCACTATTTATTTTAACAAATCCAAAGAAGACAGATTTCAAGTTTGGAAAAAAGGAATCCAGACATGATTTCCAGATCTTTTAATCTTCAATCAAATTTTCCAAGATCACTATAATTTCAATTATACATTTAATTTGTTTAGCACCATTTCAATACAATAGTGCTCAAAGCACTTATACACACTCACGCAATTTAAGACAATATGTAGAAATTATATCACGATATAACACTTTGGCTTAAAATAAATAATAAAAAACAACATTGCAACATTTTAATTTTGATACTGTAACAGAAATTTATTTTGGTTCATGTCACAAAAAAAGCTGCATAAAAATAAAAATAAAAAATTTAAAAATATAAAAATAATCTACAAGCACAAACAGAAAAAGAAGGGAACAAAGAGGCGCACGCTCGTCATTTTCAAGCACAAAATCAATGACTACTTGATTCTGTAAAAAAAAAAAATAAAAGACAGAAATAGCATTCAAGAACAATGATTGTAACATACCTTCACATTTGCAAGAAGGTGTGGGGTTCCCATGCTGACAACTATCCTCCACTGGTTTTTCTCTGATGGCAGTCCAATCTGCAGTGATGACGGTGTGCTTTCCATCATCACCCACCCTGGTGGCAAAGTCTTTCTTGCATCTCTTTGTACATCTTCAAAGGTTCGGTAGCAAATTCTTACTGGCACAGGAGGTGGCTCTCGTGCAGTCTGTAAAAAACAAAAGTATATCACACCTATCACACATACACATATTATACACACACACACACACACACACACACACACACACACACACACACATCTATATGCATTTCTGCTCAACTACACATTCACCCAGGCAAACTGTATTGTCAGTTTGATTTTGTTTTTTACTAGATACAATTTCGTACCAAGTGCTGTGTACTTCTTGTATGAAGTTTTAATTTTCATTCACACTTTTGAACTAAAGCAGTTTGTTTTGGATGCTTTTACTAAAATGTTGATGAAAGTTATGAAAAACGCATGATCAAAATAAAGTTAGCAGAAAATTGAGAAATACAAACTTGCGGCCAACAATAAAATTAATGTCTACTACTTACTGGCTCTGGCCTCATAGTTTTGCTTGTTTCGATGGATTTTCTTGGCATCCAGTGAAGCGGCATACTACCGGGAACAAGTCCTGTGCACCTGCCTGTTGGCCCTGCAAAATTTGTACACTGAACATAAATATCTGCATTTATCATGATGAGACAGAAACTTGTAAGTTACCACACAGTATCGTTATTGTCTAAAACTACAAGAAAATTTAGTTAGGCCTACAGAGTTAAAGGTGCACAATAAAATTTTAAAACAGATGAATACAAAATCTGTTAAAGTATACGATCTAATATATAAAATAGATATAATTTAATTATTGAAATTTGCGCATTGCTGGTCCCGTACACTAACGACATTACGGTAACAAACAACACTGGAAAGTAACAGACCGGTCAGACCACTCACTCCGGCACACCGCATAAAGAGATTAAAGCTCCGTATTAAAAGCTAATATTACATGAATAATAACACGAAAACATGTGCAAGCATTTCATCAAACTTACCTCGTTTCAAACAGTTCTCATCAAAGTGACGAGAGCAGATCAATGCCTTATCTGCATTGAAACTTGTGTCGCAACGGTTGATGGCTTGTATCAAATCACTTCGCCATTTGTTAATGTCTGAATTTTTCCCAGCCTTCGGGATGGACAAAAACGACAACCCCCTGCATTTTCCGGCTGTTGTATGACAGCCCACAACGCAGCAATTCCGGTTAGATCGCATCGCCATTTTCATGCACGAAATTACGCCACAAAATAATAACTGGAAACTTTCGCCAAACTTGCAAAGATGCCACCGGAAGTAACTGATCCCTTGTCTGCAAGTTTGACCTTAGACCCATACTATTTCGACCTTGACCCCAAGACAGCCATCCAGGGAATAAAGGTCCGTGACTGGGACTGACTAAGGCTAAGAGACTGGACAGTAGGGAAAGAGCACTGTGGTCCGTGGCCTGTCAGGTCGCGCACATGGGACAGCTAGCAGACGATGCAAGAGAGGTAGGTGCGATTTTTTGCTTCTTTCTGTTTCAAAATAGCTCACTGACCCAGGGAATCATAAGATTTGGAGTAGTTTTGTGAATTTTAAGGAACTTTGACCATCGAGAGGGGGGCAGGGTAGCAAAAACGGTCACAATTTGACACTCTTTTTGCTTACTTTCTGTTTGACAGTTTACAAAATGGAGCAAGCGACGCTTGAACGATTTAGGCTTTGTTTGGAACAAGTGCCAGGGTGGCAGGTGGCACCAAATGGGTGTTGCAGGCTATATAGGGGTGGGGACAGGGGGGATGGGTATGCGCATTTAAATTACTGTGACCCTAGAACAATTTCCAAAAATCTAAAATTCTAACCAACCAACAACACCCCCCCCCCCCCCCCCCACACACACACACACACACACACACACACACACACACACACACACACACACACCCTCTCCTCACCCCCAGGATACATTCTAGCAAGCAATGGCCTGGCTGGCAAGCAAGCAAGCAAACAAACAAACAAACAAACAAACAAACTAATAAGCAAGCCAAAAAGTAATGAAAAACTTACAGGGTCACTTATTTCGTGCGAGGCCGTATTGATGCTCTGGCACATCTAGCTGGTCCTTCTTGTAGGGGTCGGCTGTCTTGCTGGCAAGGAAGCGCAGTGTTTTTCTGGCACGGTTTGCACATTCACGCGATTTCCTTGATGCTGAGTTCTGGTATGCCTTGTTGTAAACACATTGTCTCTGTTTTGATTGCAGGAAACTGTTAGTTTCTGGGCCCAGTGTGACACCTACATTGTTCAACATCATATGCAGTCCTTTCCCCTCACCGTTGTTGACACACAACACTGTTGCATGGGGCCTCCCAGCAAAGGTGCGTGAGTACTTGACATTTTTGGGTGACCTCACACTGAACGCTCTGTTGACAGCTTCATTTTTTTGAGTGTTGGTGCCTAGCCTAAGTTTCACAGCAGCTTCTGAGCTCAACATGATCCCTAGAGCATCCTTCATTTGCACTTTGTCCTTGTCATTAAGAAGAATGTCTGTTATGCCCCGAGGGCCTAGAAAAATAGACCTCTTGACCCAATTGTCCAGTTCGTTACCTGAACATGTGCTGGTCTCCCCTAGTCGAATGCATCCAGAACAGTCCCCACCGTAGCAGTTGATGATAACGTCTCTGTGCTCCGGCAGCATGCTCTGTAGCACACTCTTGTCTCCACCACTGGCTTGGACGCAGTTCTTCACAACATGCAAACATCGGTTGCCTAAGTCATTGATCAGCTGCCTTTTGGCCTCAGTCTTCTGCGTTTTAGTCCGACATTGTGGGAACATGTCAGCGCTAAACACTATGTGCGAATTTGCATAGCGCTTCATGCTCTCAGCAAGGTGGGTTGGGTCAGCTTGTCTCTCTACACAAATGTCAGGAAACACAGCACAGCGAGTATCACCATCACTTGTCACAAAATCCACCTTTGTATTTGCAGCAGCAAGAGACTGTCCAAGGCGTTCACCCAGGACTTCCTCTGACAAGGGCATTACTTCATCGGTGTCAGCACAGCAATTGTGATCATTACCAGGACACAACGCGTCCTTTCCTTTGGAGCGCAGTCTGGCACCAACTATGCACAACTTATTCTGGTAAGCTAAGCCGACAATGTACTTGTTGGGGCTGTCTGTCTCTATGGCCGTGGTAATCGCTTGAGAGGCACTTTGCCCACACTTGCCTCTGTTGGCACGCGATGAAGAATTGTATCGCGTGTCAACAGACACATTCTGGATGGAGCCATCCGGCTTGCGTACTGTTTCTAATTTGGCTCTCATGTCTCTTTCGTTCAGTTCACTGGTTTTCTTGCTGACATATTCAGCGGCTCTCTGCATGCCAGTTCTACATGGGACAGGCATGTTGAGGCCAGCGCAGAGAGTCTGCACTTTCGCTGGCCCGATGCTGGTGTTCTGTGTCGTAATGGCCAGTCCTAGATTAGTCTCTGCTGGTCTTGGCCCTGACCTACCAGTGTCCACCTCTGCATACAGCTTGACCACAGGTGTTTTGAAAGCACAAATCTCACACCTTACGCTAAGCTGACAGGCAGTGCCCCACTTTTTCTCTGTGGCATAGCTAAAATGTGGCAAGTGTCCGTCGTCGCTTTCGTCGGCATGCTGTGAGATGGCTGTGTTGAAGAGAGCGATGACTCGGTTCATGTCCACTAGTCTGTTTTTTACAACTGAAACTTTTCCTTCTTCTGTTTTAGGCAGCATGCTGGAACGCAGCTTGTATGCAGGATGCAACAAAATGGCAGTCCCTGACGCAGGCTGCTTGATATCAATGGTGCTGTCTGCAGACACACTGGCTCCTGGATCGCTGCTGCTGGGCTCCACCTTGGCTCTGGCACCCATCCAAGCTCTGTTGCCTGCCTGGAACTGGGTTCCATATCCACGCCGGTGGCGATGAGCTGGCATGATAAAAGAAATAGCTGTAAGTGTGTTGCTCTGTAACTGGGGAGCTGTGACTGCAGTCTAGGCTGTAGTCAAAGTCAGCCAGTTTGTGTGACACAATAGACCTATATACCAGCTGCACACAGACAACCCAGCCCTACATGCTCTGTCACTTGTGTACCAAATTTCAGGCCCATCTGAGCAGATTTGAGGCGTTAAAATCTGTATTTCAAAATAGATCTGGTTTGAGCTGAAAAAGGGGAGACAATCTGCTGCTAGTCTAGAAAAGGGTGTCTTTTGGTAAATGGCCACTACAGCTAAACGCAGAAACGTGAAGCACTGATCTTTAGTAGGTTACTTATACAGTTTGTAGCTGATGACAACTAGAATGGTTTTGGGGGAAATGGAAGTAAAATTAGGGGACTGGCAGACTTAGCAATTTGAGCAAAGCGTAAAATAGGCTGACTTCACGGGGGGTGGGGTTGAAAAAAATCTGCAAGTAGTGACTTTTCAAGCAGGTGGCCACAATGTTTCATTTTTCTACATTTAGACATGTGGCTGTAATCGCGTGTCAAATTTCAGGACATTCTGAACATATTTTCTGAGTTTACAGCAACATTGAAAATCAGACATTCTGCAGAGCAGTACTCAGGCTAAAGGCTGACCGTGGCAAAACAGGTGACCCATTTCATTTGGCCACTGTACCCATCAATATTGTGGTACATCAATGCCGTTTGAACTGCAGGCACGGCGGAGGGCATTGTTGGCTGTGATAACAGTTTTAGGAGAAAAAACGTGATCCGTGTTCTCTTTCAGGTCACGTTACGCATTTAAATTGGGCAGTTCAGGCAGTAAGAGGACCGGTGTTTTTAAAAATAATTTTTGGCCTTGTTTGAAAATTTGTAGTAGGGCTGGATGTTGGAATTTGCTGGAAATTTCTGGTTAGATGAAAGGAGACATGTTAGGTGCTTCGATTCATACCATCCTGAGCTTCTCCAGTGAACAATTGTGGGCCTATGTTGAGTTGCCTTTGACGTAGTGATTTGAGGGGCACGCTGATTTCAGCTGTGCTTGGGTGTGGGGTTGGTAAGGAACCAGTTTCATAGCCAAGAAATGAGACGGGTCATGTGCTGTTTTTTTTTGGTATTTTGTGCATGGCAAATGTGCAGCTGGTGGGCAGGAGTGTTTTTTAGGGAATTGAACAATTAGGGGATGACTGGGACCACGGACCTTTATTACTGGATGGCTGTCTGCTCCCGCTCTCTCTCATACCTCCTTACCGCGAGTGAGGAAAAAGGTCAAACTTCAAGGCCAAGGGACTCCGAACTTCCGTTTTCAGTTTAAACATGGCTACGCAGTTCAATGTTGACGAGATCCTTGAGGTAAATCCCAGCGTTTTATAATACAACTACTTATTTTACGAACGAAAGATCTGTAGAATCATTAACTTTAATTGTAACTAAGACATTTCCTGTTTTTCTTGAGGAAGTTTTTTATTTATTTATTTATATTTTAACGACCCAAACTGACGAGTGGTAAGTTTGTTGCAGAGCGGTCGGGAATGCAATGCTTATCGATTGACGGACTTTCAAAATGACTGAGAAATGTAATTAGAGATGTGAAATATGCAGATAGCCCAATGAAATAAAGTAGAGACTTATTGTTCATGTGTTACTTTTGTCCAGAGTGAAGTCATGTGTGGTGAACCGGTTTCAGATGAGGCAAATCAGGAGAGTCCACTGACAGAGGTGAGCTTTGGTATCGATATCTTGCCATACGAGTGAGAAAGAGCCAGGTGATAATTGAGAGAAAAAAAAGAGTGACTGTAATAATTTAACTATTTGTAGATTCCAGGTGTGTGTAAAAACAATAATAATTAAACAAAAGAAGGAAAATATGTGCTTTCTCTAAAAAGGAGACCCTCCCCCCCCCCCCCCCCCCTCCATACACATGTTTTTAACAGGTTAAAATAATGGATCACCAAATTGTATTAAATCAGGACCAATCCAACCGCTGTGTGTAGGTGCATTTGTAATACTAAATTGTGACCACTTATGTTTCAGCTCAACATGCAAGACATAGACCGCGCATGTTGGTTCCTGGCTAACAACTGTATATCGATCAATGCAAAGGAATTTTTCAAAACTGCATCTAGTAAGTACAGTGGAATGTATGCATTTTTACACCCAAATGGACGAGCCAATGTAATTGTTAATACATAGAAGAGTTTTAATGTGCCAGCTACCCATTTCCTTCCCTATCTTGATATTTGAAAAGAAGCGTATGCTTGGAAATAAAATGGATACATTACCATTAGTAATGCACATGATAGTGATGTTTCCTGGTTATTATGGCTGGTTTGTTTGTTTTATGTGTTCGAGTTAAGTGATGTGTTGATAAATTCAGGATTACTATATGATTTGGAGATGAACATCTGTGTGGTGGTGGGAATGTTTTTTTTTTGTTATTGTAATGTGATGTGTGTGCTTGAGTCAAATGTTTAAGTGCAATAAATATGTATAAATATTTGTATAATAGGTATAAATGTTTAAGTGCATTAAATATGTGCTACACTGACACATCTTACTTTAACTTATAATTTATTTTAGGATCAAGCGTTTTGGAAAAGACCGCATTTTTGAACACGTCTGGTTGCAAGGAGCAAGTTTCCAACCACAGCAAGGGAGAAGGCATGGACAAAATTCAATGCGGCTTACCAAGACCACATGTTATCTGTCACATCTTTGACCGGATCTGTTCAAGCGTCGATGTGGCTGTGCCTCCAACTGTTTCAACAGTTGCTAGATGACAACTACCCAATCTCATCTGTGCAGTCAGAAGATGCTGCACTCCATGATTTAGATGTCCCGCTCTCAGATGATATGAAAGATATTATCTACCATATTGGTGGAAGCATTGTGCAGAAATTGAAACAGAGGTATCTGCGTTTGAAAGACAGTGCGCAGAAAGAGGAGAGGCTGCAGTGCCTGAGGAAGTTCAGCCAAGAGGAAGACCAGGCAAGCGTACTGACATCAGCCCTTAACCGAGGAGGATTGATTTTCCTTAGACAAACACCAAAAGAATTCTTTGTCTTTTTGGAGAAGAAAGTGTGCCTCCTGTTCAGCAAGAATGAGAGCAGCTCCAGTCAGAATTTCAGCACTATGTGCTGCCAAGATCAAAACATTTTGGCAGCATACACAGAGATGACCTCTGATTGCGACGTTGGTGATGAAAGCAAGGAGGCTGTATGTTTATCTATTATGCAGCTTTTCTTCAAAATTCGAATACATCATGAATGCAAGAAGTACATGGAGAAAGTGAAGTCGACAACCGCTGTGTCCGCCAAAGGCCTGAGGAAAGGTCTTAAACTAGAGCCTTCGAAGAAATAGGCTGAATCTTTTGTGAAACCATGTATGTATTCACTGGTAATTTACTACTACTACTGTTTTATCATGTATTGGAATTCCATCTGGTGAAATAATGAGCTCTAGCCTTGAATTTAGCCTTGATGGCATACCTGACTGTGCCAATATTATGTTCTTTTATAATACAGTAGTAATACTAGTATTACACACTTTCTCGCGACTGTGCCAATATTTAATGTTAAATTATCCCTCTTGGTTTGTTTTATACTTTGATGCATTAATATAATAGTAACATCAACTGATCTTGGTTTGTTTTATACTTTGATGCATTAATATAATAGTAACATCAACTGATCTTGGTTTGTTTTAGACCTTGATGCATTCATATAATAGTAACATCAACTGATCTTGGTTTGTTTTATACCTTGATGCATTCATATAATAGAAACATCAACTGATCTTGGTTTGTTTTATACCTTGATGCATTCATATAATAGAAACATCAACTGATCTTGGTTTGTTTTATACTTTGATGCATTAATATAATAGTAACATCAACTGATCTTGGTTTGTTTTATACTTTGATGCATTAATATAATAATAACATCAACTGATCTTGGTTTGTTTTATACTTTGATGCATTAATATAATAGTAACATCAACTGATCTTGGTTTGTTTTATACTTTGATGCATTAATAGTAACATCAACTGATCTTGGTTTGTTTTATACTTTGATGCATTAATAGTAACATCAACTGATCTTGGTTTGTTTTAAACTTTGATGCATTAATATAATAGTAACATCAACTGATCTTGGTTTGTTTTATACTTTGATGCATTAATATAATAGTAACATCCACTGATCTTGGTTTTGATTTGGCTCCTTAGGAGTCCATAAATCAAACTTGAAATTTGAGTTCCTTGGTAATCCACTCAGGCCTAGACTTGGATCTACACTTCATGTATACCTGACTCGTGTTCTTTGGTATTACAAACTCAGACATTGGAGTCTTGTGTGTAGTCTTGATGTATATATGACTGCGACAGTTTTATGTTCTTTGGCATTTCAAACTCAGTCCTAGTCTTGATGTATATATGACTGCGACAGTTTTATGTTCTTTGGTATTTCAAACTCAGTCCTAGTCTTGATGTATATATGACTGCGACAGTTTTTATGTTCTTTGGTATTTCAAAATCAGGCCTAGTCTTGATGTATTATATGACTGCGACAGTATTAGGCCCCCCAAAATAATATGTCTGTTTACAGTAACATAGGGAAGAAAAAAACGTTTTTCACCTTTGGTGAGATTTTTGTTGGCTTTTTTCCAATTTTT
>BTPG01000001.1:280391474-280610107 GCA_036245525.1 Semisulcospira habei
CACACACACACACACACACACACACACACACTGACAAACACACACACACACACACACACACACACACACACACACACACACACACACCTCCCCATCCAGATTCAGTCACTGGTGTTTGCCGGTTTACTGTGAGAGTGAACTAATCAGTTGTAGGCCTAGCCTAACATAAAAATGGTGGGCCAACATCTGAAACCCGGCCTCTGACAGTTTCGCTGATCCACACTGGTTGTCTCCCGTTAGCCTCGCTGAGCTGATCAGCGCAGCGATTTAATGGAGACAACCAATGTGAGTTCAAGTTTCATCCTTCCACCGTCAAGCTAAGTCCGCATAATCAGTTGTGAGGTTTCGTTTGAAACAACGACTCACAACAACGACTGAACCGGAGGAGCGAAGTTTACAACTCTACAAGACGCTGCCTTTTACTAGTTCATTTCCCCAGCCATACACAATTTATCCGGCACCACTGTCACCGTGGCCTGTGTGTGTGTGTGTGCCCGTGTGTGTGTGTGTGTGTGTACTGTGTGTGTGTGTGTGCCGCGTTTGTCAGTTGTGTGTGTGTGTGTGTGTGTGTGTGTGTGCCGCGTATGCTTTGTGTGTGTGTGTGTGTGCCGTGTGTGTGTGTGTGTGTGTGTGTGTGTGTGTGTGTGTGTGTGTGTGTGTGTGTGTGTGTGTGTGTGTGTGTGTGTGTGCGTTTTGGCCGGCCGAGTGTTATCCGACTGACGTGACTTCGCTGTCGTTAGATGTTGTGAGTCATGTTCGTTTCAAACAAAACCTCACTAATAACTTGAACGGCGGCCCTCTGAATAACCGCTGTGACCAAAGTAATGCGGAGATGGTCAGATCCGACAGTTATCGGTCATGCGGTGGACCAGTCATTGTCTCGAAGGCCAGTCCTTGACAGCCTCATTCTCAAGGAACGGTGGACCGGTTTCATTTGAACTCGTGTTTCACCTCTCGTGGGCTAATATCGATTTGTCCGTTGTATCGCCGGATTCCGTGTTCAAGTTCTGTATAAAACTACTCCGAAAACTACGGGCATTTGTGTATATGCTGGTACAACTATATTTTTGTATAGCTGGTACAACTGAACCGATAGAATATGGGACTTCGCGGCAAGTGGTTTCGCCGCTGTCGGACTTTTTTATTTATTTATTTATTTATTTATTTATTTTTTTAAAAACATGTGAACAAAATTCGAGTTGTGCAAAAAAAAAAAAAAAAAAAAAAAAAAAAAAATATCGAGTAGTAATGCCAGGAAAAAACGCGTTCTTCTATCGGTACGTGTTGATCTGAATCTTCTTGAACGAACAATGACGAGTCGCGCGCAGTGGGGAGAGTCAGCTCTATAATTTACTGTGTCGAGTCACAGTACTCGTAGCCTTCGGTCTACGAGTACGCTAGTACGCGGTGAACATTTTGAGTGGATCGGCCAGCCCGGCACCTGCAATCCTCTTTGGCCACAGTGCCAGCCCCAATTTTTGTTTGTTTGTTTGTTGTTGTTGTTGTAAAATGCGTTAGTCAGTGAGTGAGTGTGCCGAAGTATATTTGCCGGCGTGTCCCCAGTGTGCGCACGTGTGTGTCTGTGTGACTGACCGGCTGCGGAGGCAGGGGGGGAGGGGGGGGGGCTCCGAAACCCCTGAAAATGACCCCCCCGATCCGCCCCTGCACACATATGACTATTTTCTCACAAAGTCGGTTAACTCTCTCCATCCTGATACATTAGTGCTTGATATCAATTTGACTATGATAGTTTAAGGGTAGTGCCAGAATCTGGCACCACCCTTGAGTTGAAATGGTTGATCTGTCTCCTAATCTGTAATGTAGCCATGCCGCGGCATAGGACAATAACTCGCCAATTCAAGTTGAAACCAGATTTCAGCCTCAGGATGTAATGGGTTAGACTTAGACTGCCTGAGCACCTTGACTGACTTGACTCGGCCCGGCCTCTGACGGTCACTGAGCCGGTGACGGCTTCGGCCACTTGGGAGTTCGCCGGCCGGTCGACAGGACGGCGTCAACGTGACGCGGCACTTCAGCAGGAGATGGATCGACCTTAATAATTCAAGGTTGTGCCAGATTAGTTTGGCGCCATTAGGCGCCAAGCTAATCTGACACTGCCCTTGAATTATCATGTTCAGTCGAGTCCATCTCCTGCACCGGTGACATACATGAATCGCCGCCGGGTCACCGTGACGACTCGAGTGACACCGCTCAGTCCAAAATTAAGTGATTATTTTTTTTTAAACTTCCGAATTCGAGTCATGACTGAATGTCAGTGTATGAATTTACAGTAGTAATCTCTTTTGATCACGGTCATCAATGTTGTCTTGCCTGCTAAGACGTTTTATCCTTCTTTTCACAACAATCCATGCGAGGCCGCGTGGCTGCCCGGCTTTTCGGTGAGCGTAACGGACAAAACTGTCCTCCTGAAGAGCAGACTCATGCAAAGTCTTCAATTTTAGGACATTCACACTATCAAACTTCTAATAACTGAATTAAAATTATCCCTTTTGTCCAGCATTATTGTAAACTGAATACCATGACATGGATAAAGGGGATATTCAGCGGCGAACTACACTACTGTATTAAACCCATGCGAGAGGCTAAAAGTTCAATTTGTACACTGCCATATGCAAGCTACAAATAGTACTTAACAGATAAGGACTCCTCTAGACCAATGGCTTTAGTTTAAGGATAGTGCCAGAATAGCTTGGCGCCTAGAGGCGCCAAGCTAATTTGGCACTACCCTTGAACTGTTTTAGTCAAACGTATTTCACACACTGGTGTATTCCGAATGATAAGGGCTAACCCATTACTGCCCGGCATTAACTTTTCTAATAAATAACAAAATTTACTGCCTGGAGTTGATCGCTGTCAGTCATATGTGCTGAGTTGTTCTGAAGCGATCCAGAAGAAACTTGGTGAGCCATGATAATAACGCGTTTCCAGTCTGAGACATACGCTCGGACTGTGAGAATGCTGTCACCGTGACTAAATAGCTAGCCTGCATCTTGTGCAACGTCAGTCGGCACAATTTTCAATTATGTCCCCATTCCCGGCTTCTGCAGTCTGTGCCGCAGATCTGGCCGAAGGCCGCGGTCGTGCGTGGGGGTGTGCGCGGCTGCAGGTATTTGACTGACGAGCCTAGACTGACTGCGGATGGAATCTGGTCCAATCCGAGTTGAAAACCTAGGCTAGCGTTATAAGTGCAAAAGAGATCATGTATCACTTTCGTCACTGTATGGCCGTTGATGACAGCGTTTCGGTCATGACCTGATTGAGTGTGGGCCAGGGGAATTCCCTTTCCTCCCTGCGCCGAGTACACTACTCATTTTCATTGCAGTGGCATCATCAGTCACTTGCCAGTCCGTTTCAATCTGACGACTAAGCCAGACGCACAGATTCTTATGAGCCCTTGCATAGCAGGGGTTCATAAGAATCTGCGCCTCTTGCTGACGAAATGCCGTGTGCTTTTGGCTGGCAGCGACTAATTCCCTTGCTTACTCTTTCCCTTCTCCGAAGGAGGAGATGATTAAGGTTCACGCCTGTGACTGATATCAAGCCATGTTGGCAGTCGCGGTGCACACACAACTAAACATGCCTTGCTACGCACCTGCCGGGCGGCTGATCATGTCAGGCTCTTGTGTTGCCGCTCTATACATGTCAGAGGGACCCCCATCTCTACTACTGCCGACTTGATCAATAGCGGCATAGACTCCAGTCGTGTCTGTTTCAAATCTCGCCCAAGACAAGTTCGAGCTGTGAATCTGGGACGGCTAGCCGCAGAAGCCAAGTTGACACCGATTTAGACGGAAACTCGCCCTGGACCCAGCATAGGTCACCAGTGTTCAGCAAAAAATGGTATGGGATCAAGCAATGTACTGTGTAAACCTGCAATGTAACTGACATACAATTAATTGTGATGTCTGTGAGGCCAACCGTACGCAGCGTATAACGCCGTGTGCGTTGACGGGACTTTTAACCACATTACTTGTACTGACTGTCTGTCTTGCATTTTATACGCGAGTTTTCGCTCAGCGGTATGGGGCATTGTGTGACGTGTAGACATCGGCTGAAGTCAGCGACTGTAATAAGATTTCTTTGGTTTTTCGTGCATAATGTGGCCTTTTCATTTCACTGTCAAACCTAGTGAGATAAATGTACTATGTCTCTGATCTCAGTTAAGGTCACTGAAGATGAGGACTTAGCTCCGCCCAGGCTTTGACTCGGTGGGACGATTAGCGTGGTGTAAAGTAGGACAGCGGCAAGCATGAAAGGGTACACAGTTGTTACAAACAACACACGCACGTGGCCCTGTTTGCAGCAGACGAAATCTCTTTCATGAGCGCGCGTGGAGGCTCCGCTGTATGCACTCGGCCCTTCCGAATATTATTGTAACCCGGAATTTGGTTTAGAAAATTGAATAAGAGCACCCAGGTTGCAGCAGCCACCTTTTCATTGCGTTTTTGTGGAAGGAAACAACAGAATTGGGGGGGAAATACAAGACAGCTGTCGTCTGTGTTACATACTGATGCCAATGTCTGGAGCAGCCAATCAAATCGCTTCGTTTCCCTCTAACCAGCCACGCAGACCAATCACACCGCTGAGAAGGGTCGATGTGCTTCGCTGATGCTTTGCTGTCTTGCTATCAAAATTTGAGTCGTTTCAACATAAAATTCTTTCAACAAAACTTTGTTACAAAAGTGCAAACCGGCATAGTGCATGAAAGTGGTTCTTTAACTATCGTTTTTATATATTTGGATATGTTTTCTCCATTTGTTTTAAGTCTAAAACAAGCTGTAAAGAGACCCACTGCTGGTATGTCGGCTGTTACTATATTTAGCTCCGACCAAACCGTGGCGTTTCGTTGGGCTGCTCGCGTCTGCTCGAGCCGCGATAGCCAGTCATGAGGTACTACTTACAGGTCGGGTGCCCCGAATCAAGAATGAAATCAATGTTGCAAAGAGAAAGTATTGAATATTGACAAATTCCTATAGGTATGATCCTTTCAGTGGAAAGGCCGTTTGGCATGATGTTGTGCCTTTGATACAAGCCGACCGTTCAAAGAGGAAATTTTATTTTTGTTGCGGAAGAATGTGTAGTATAAATCCGCCAAAGCTTTTAGCGTAAATTTCAATATTTTCCCAATTAAATTTTTATTATTTCACGTGACTGCTGCGCTCACTGGTACCAAAAATGTATGTTTTGAACGCAACGATAAGTGTGCATAGCCCAGATGACTGAGAATCCGCTGTACAAGGTGGCCTCAACCGCATACCTCCCTCTGCCATGCTTTGTTGTCAGACAGCGAATAAATAATCTGCATACCGTACACGCAGCTATCTGGCGGCCATTTTGTTGGTAGCCATTTGCAATTGAGAACTTTATTTAGTGGAATGACCAATGTATGAAAACTAAATATTTTGAAGGTAAGCTGTGTTTTATTGTTCCTCGAATCCCTGAGACGTGTGAATACGGCCTATTTTATTCGTCACGAGTCTCGGTTAAGCAAAAATGGGGTTATCGTTCTTGCTAATTTTGCACATTTTGGGTGGGAATTTCCTCCAGATGATGGGGTTTATAAAGTGTTATCATAGTTCTTTCATAATCATTTGACAATTGATTCAGATAACTATCACGTTGAATAACTGCTGTAGCAAGTGGATTCAATCCGATCCGCGGATATTGTCTCAGAACGGGTAAATTTATGTCTAATCTTACGTACCCATCACAAGCGCTATTGCGCACATGTTCTGAAATCATAATCTTCTTGCAAAAGTGACACATGTTAGCTAAATCGCAGTTCTTGCTGTTGGTTGTTAATCCGTCTAAGACTATAAATGTGTGGTTTTGTATAATTTTGTTGTTTTCTAATGGAAACTTGGTTGGGAATTCCATTTTCTTTATCAAAACAAACCCACTTCCGCTTTTATCGCGAACGCTATTTTCATTGAAAACAACATCAAAGAAAGTTTGTTTTTTTTTTCGTCCACGATTACTTGTTATTATTTTACATAAATGTCTTTTGTTTAAATGTATGCAGCGTGTCTTAAGAGTTTCATGATCGTTTTGTTGTTGATTCCTTTTGGTGCTATCATTTCGCGGCCATATCTTGATTTATAATGAGTCCGTTTATGACGCTTTCGGAAACATCTTGATGATAACGCTACCGTTTCTATTGCAAATATATATTGTGTTTTACATCTAAACTGTATCTGCGTTATACCAACTTAGTCAGTTGTTGTTAATGGGTGCCCTTTTTATTTTTAATATTTTTCGGTTGGGGATCAGAATACTGAAAAACACAGTAACAGTAAAAGTGGATAAGAATTAAGATTACTTTCCTAAGGTACTCGTAATAGTTTTACTTGCTTGACAACTGAACTGCCATTTGTTGCGATCAGTATTTATAGTAAGGAGTGGGTTTGGATCAGTGCACAATGAATATGATCTGTCATTTTAACAATTCAATGGGTCAGTTTAGTCACCTCTGCAATGTAACCCTTTCATAGTTGTTAGCACTTTTTCCCCGAATAAATCACCCCAAAGAAGCAGTATTGACAGTCAAAGGTTTTGCAAAAGACTATTAATGAAAGAACACCATTTAAGCTCATATTATTTTTTTTAATAATCAGACAAGCGCGCAAAATAACTTGAAGATTTTTATGTGTAATTTTGTTTACTATGGCCATTTCCGAATCAGGCCTACCTCACAGGTCATAACTGTCTGGCAAAGTACTAACAATTTTGATGTCCAGAGCTGTGAGGTTGGAAAATCCCAAGCAACCAGAACGCTCACACTTTGCCTGACCAATCCATCAACACTTCAATAGGTCAGTCGAACATCTTGTTGCCAGTAACTGAGTAAGTCATCTCAAATTTCTGTCAGTGACCTATTTCCTGCTGACAGTAATCATTGCTTGGAAAATGATCTTAAATGTATCTAAGCTGTTTGGTGCTGAAATAACTGGTAACTTGGTGCTTTTTTTGTAATATCATTGAAGATTTGAACCATAACTCTTTGTCTATGAAGTAACTTATCTGTATTATATACTTTACCACTAAGTAATTTTGTTAGGAGTGCATTTCTCGTTCTGGTGTGCATACCCCCACCCGGGTCTGCCCTGGGGGACTTGGGTGGGGTTAGGTATTTTTTAGTTCCCAGGGTCACCCTGGTCAGCCCCACAGGGTGGGTTTTTCTCTCTATTCTGGGGCATGTGTTTCTGTCTACCCTTTGTCCATTCACCTGTATTTGCCTTTTTAAAACTCTCCCTACTGTCTGCACTGCCTGTAGCTCTTGATATTGGATGTGTGTTGCTAAATGGTCTTAGCTTTATTTGGGCCCCATGTGTTAGGTTTATTTAATGTATTTGACCGGCTGGCGACATACATTCAATGTTCTGTTTATTTTTTTTTTTCACAAGCAGTGCAGGCACGTCCTGAGAAAGCCTTGTTGCTGTCGGGACGTTAAGCAACGTACAATCAATCAATCAATCTGGTGTGCATACCACATAACAGCTGGTAACGACACATTGAGTGCTAGAAATAGCAAAGCATGCACACTACAAGCGAGTCTTTGCTGGATGGAACTCGTAGGCAAATAGCTACAAGTGTAAAGTTAGATTTCAGGTTACACTGTGGATTAGAGGAGGTGGGGAGTACTGTAGTGATGTACACATTTTCACCCTTTGAAAGTAGGTACTACCTTTTGTTGTAAGAGCCAAATTATTAACCCTTTGGCTGCTGGTTGCAGTTTTTGTCACAATGATTCCAGCAGGAATCACCGTGACAAAAAAT
Source organism: Semisulcospira habei (assembly GCA_036245525.1). Classification (NCBI taxonomy): domain Eukaryota; kingdom Metazoa; phylum Mollusca; class Gastropoda; family Semisulcospiridae; genus Semisulcospira; species Semisulcospira habei. Next base: position 280,399,272 of record BTPG01000001.1, read on the forward strand.
GCTACAACAGCTAAATGGTTAGCAAGTTGTGCATGGTGATAAGCCATTATGTAAAAAAATGGTGCCCTTATTTGTTTGGTGTTTTTTTGGGACATGATCATCAGGCATGAGTTACAATGGTTGACCTGTCTACTGCTGTGAGAGCTGAATGTAAACTGTGACCCAATGTTGAAAGTGTTCCTCTAGAAAGCAAAAATCATAGATTGACATGAGCTCCTGCAGTCACCAGGATACCACTTGCTGACCAGGGATCAGCTTTTGGCTGTTATTTCAATAATGATGATAATTTTATAAATCGTTCTTGTATACAATAATACACACAGACACACACACACACACACACACACACACACACACACACACACACACACACACACACACACACAAAGAAACTGATATCTCGTTTGCTTTTCACGAAATAAAGTTTCTCAGAGTTCAAGTAAACCTAAGAAAACAAAGAAAAAACAAAACGGTTTTGTCGTGGTGGCGCATCAGCATCATCAAAATGACTTTAACTTGGGGATGGTTTTCTCGTGTGTATGTGTGTGCATAGATTAAATTCGTTTAACCCTTATCATCCGGAATACACCAGTGTGTGAAATAAGTTTGACTAAATAAGTTCAAGAGTAGTGCCAGAATAGCTTGGCGCCTCTAGGTGCCAAGCTATTCTGGCACCACCCTTGAACTAAAGCCATTGGTCTATATCCTTGTCTGTAATACTATAATGTAGCTTGCATATATATGGCAGTGTACAAATGTGAAGCTTTTAGCCTCAGTATGATATGGGTTAAGTGAGATTCTTCATAACATGCATTTTTTTTGTAACATGCTTCGAGCCCACTGCTCCTGGGGATTTAGTGCGATATAAATGCTCTTTATTATTATTATTATTTGTCCTCAACATTCGAAGTGTGTTTATGTTTTCCATGGTTATTAATATTTGTTTGCATTTTACATGCTTGGCAGCCACCTATTTGCTCAGGAATGAAAGAAAACATATATGTTATAAACTGATACAGCTGCCCCAAAATATACTATACAATTGCCTAATCGAGTGATCTTGCTTACTGGTTGTGCAGGTAGGAGATGAGTGTCTCACAGCTGCTGGTGTCTCCACAATCAAGCCCAGCCCCCGGCACTGCTCCCCATGTGCCAGTCTGGCCGTGAGATGTATGAGGGCAAGAACATTCACTACTCTCCGGTGGACAACAAGCCACTATGCTCCTTCAGTCGAAAACTCTGCAACCAGCGCCGCCTCAATGGTTATGGGTTTTGCGTGCGTCACATCTTGGAGGACCCCACGGCTCCATTTCGGCGCTGTGCGTATGTTGCCAAATCCAGTCAGCAGATGTGCACGCAGGCCATTCCTTATGGCGAACAGCGACAGTAAGTTTTTTCTTTGTGTAACATTAGACTATGAATCTGAACGTTAAAAATATAATAAGCGGATGCAAAATTATGTCATGGGTATGAACTGGGCCAACAAGAGGCAAAGGACCTCGTGCGCCCCTGCAGATGCAACGGGTTCTTTGCCTTTTGCATTGGGGGGGTGTTGACATGTTTGGCTCGCGTGCAAAGCAATTTAAGTGAGCATGTTCTGGGCCAGTGGTCATTCGTAGTTAACATTAATGTTGGCATTTTCTCAGAGACTATTCAAGCTACAGTCTTCAAACTTGGCCCAATGATACTTTGTGACAAGACCTTTCCAAACATACCAATTTCAGTGACCTCGCACAAAGGTCAAGGTCACAGGGGATCAAGAAATATATAAAAAAATTGCCATATTTTGACATAATTAATTTTTTTCTCAAATACTATTCACAACTTCAAACCCAAACTTGGTACAAAGATACCTGATGGTAAGACCTTTCTATGCATACTAATTTGGCTGATCCCTCGGAAAGGTCAAGGGTCACAAGAGCTCAGGAAATGTTTAAAAAAATAGTCATATTTTGACAAAAAATGTTTTTTTCTCAAATACGATTCACAACTTCAGACCGAAACTTGGCACAAAGATACCTGATGGTAAGACCTTTCTATGTATACTAATTTGGTTGATCTGTCGGAAAGGTCAAGGGTCACAAGAGCTCAGGAAATAGGTCCAAAATCGCCATATTTTGACAAAAGAAGTTTTTTCTCAAATACTGTTCACAACTTCCAGCCCAAACTTGGTACACAGATACCTGATAGTAAGACCTATCTGTGCATACTAATTTGGATGACCCTCAGAAAGGTCAAAGGTCACAAGAGCCCAGGAAATATGTCCAAAATAGCCATATTTGGACACAAGATGTTTTTTTCTCAAATACTATTCACAACTTCAAACCCCAAACTTGCTACAGAGATACCTGATGGTAAAGGCCCCGCCACACGTGCCGGTTGTGCCCCGATTTTGAAGCCGATTCCGATCCGATTGCGATTGGATGACGTCAATTATCCGATCCGGTCCCAGTCAGCTGGGAATCGGGTGTCTAGAACCTGCTCTATTTTTCCGATCCGAATGGGCCCCGGTTGTAAGCTTGAACCAATCAGAGCGGGTCTCGCAAAGCATGTCGTTTCAGTTTGCAAATGGCGGAACACACCTGTTGTGATCAGTACCACCGCCGTTGCTGATGTTTCGCACACCTCTTCCCGAATATGATGCAAAACTGCTGATAATGCAAGCACATCATCATCACTGTCAAAACTAGCAGTCATTTTGCAGAACAGGTACGACTTTGATCTTCAGTTCAAACCGGTCGGCTAAACAAGTCGGGAAATGTGTGGCAGTGCACACGTTTTTTAGTCCGGCCCGATCACCTACCAATTCAAAACTGATCGGGAATCGGCCTCAAAACCGGGCATGTGTAGCGGGGCCTTAAGACCCATCTATGCATACTGATTTGAATGGTCAAGGGTCACAAGAGGTTGACAAATGTGTATAAAATGCCAATTTTTGATAGATATTAGAATGTAGTTATTATGAACATGTTTGCAAACTTTTCGATCAACGTTGGCACAAAGGTAGCTGATGATAAGACCTTCCTATATATACAGATTTAGTAGACACATCTCACGGGGTTTGACAGATGTGTGAAAACATGGATTTTATTGGTGCAGAAGCCACCCCTTATAAGTTATTTGTGTGGATCGATCATACACATGAGCCATAAGGGCTTTGCCTTTCTTGTTCCGTGAGTGAAGGGGTTAAAGTAATGCAGTACAAAGATAATAAAGATGGCAATTCTGTTTCGATGAAGAGTTACTGAACAGACCTAGCCCACCCGACCCCCCCGACATCCAGCTGGCAGAGACCGACCTACCCATCAGCTGTGACAGACCCAGCCGGGAAGAGATCAGAAAAGCAGTGGCATTTTTGAAGAATGGCAAAGCAGCAGGGCCAGATGGCATCCCAGCGGAGTCTCTGAAAGCAGACCTAGAGACAACAGTTGAGATGCTGTACCCACTGTTTGGAAAGATCTGGGAAGAGGAGGTGATGCCAGCTGACTGGAAGGAGGGGTACCTAATCAAGCTTCCCAAGAAAGGCGACCTCAGCAAGTGTTCCAACTACAGAGGAATCACCTTGCTGTCAGTACCAGGAAAGGTCTTCAACAGGATCATCCTAGAGAGAATGAAGAGCTCCGTTGACCCCCAGCTGAGAGACCAGCAAGCAGGATTCAGGAAGAACCGATCATGTACAGACCAGATCGCCACTCTCCGCATCATCGTGGAACAGTCTCTGGAGTGGAGCTCCCCGCTGTACATCAACTTTGTGGATTATGAGAAAGCATTTGACAGCGTGGACCGAGAGACTCTGTGGAGACTCCTACGACACTACGGTGTACCCACAAAGCTCGTCCGCCTGATCAAGAGCAGCTATGATGGCATGACATGTCGCGTGATCCACGAAGGGCAGTTCACCAGAGAGCTCCAGGTCAGAACTGGTGTCAGGCAGGGGTGTCTGCTGTCTCCGTTCCTCTTCCTACTGGCCATAGACTGGGTCATGAAGATGACCACAGAGCACAGACGAAGTGGAATACAGTGGACACTGTGGACACAGCTTGACGACCTCGATTTTGCAGACGACTTGGCATTACTGTCCCACACTCATCAACAAATGCAGGACAAGACCACGAGGCTTGCTGACATCTCGTCCCAAGTGGGCCTCACCATTCACAAACAGAAAACAAAGACAATGAGGCTGAACGCAACCAGGGAAGAACCAGTCTTGCTTGCTGGCACCCCGTTGGAGGAGGTGGAGTCCTTCACCTATCTCGGGAGCATCATAGACAAAAAAGGCGGCACTGATGCAGATGTCAGAGCAGCCTTTCTCCAGTTGAAAAAAGAGAGCTGTCACAACACACCAAAGTCCGGATTTTCAACTCCAATGTAAAAGCAGTTCTCCTATATGGAGCAGAGACATGGAGATTGACAAAAACCACAGTCAACAGAGTACAGACCTTCATGAACAGTTGCCTTAGAAGAATTTTGAAAATCCACTGGCCAGAGAAGATCAGCAACGTCAGACTCTGGGAGAGAACAGAGCAGATAACAGCAGAGAATGAAATTGGGCGAAGAAGATGGGGATGGATCGGTCACAGTCTGAGAAAGCCAGCTTCCAGTATCACTAGGCAGGCATTGTCATGGAACCCCCAGGGAAAGAGGAAAAGAGGTAGGCCGAGAAACTCCTGGCGTCGAGACCTCCAAGCAGACATCAAGAGACTGGGAACCACCTGGAGTAGAATCGAAGGAGAAGCACAGGACAGGAGTTGCTGGAGGTCTCTCGTCGACGGCCTATACCCGGGTAGGGGTGACAGGCGTAAGTAATTCTGTTTCGAGAGTTTGTTTTGACTCCAGTTGATTCTTACCAAATATCTCGTAGCATAATAACCATTTCTGCAGTATAGTGGAGCACATTAACCCTGTGACTGTCAGTGCGTTTTTCATCAGTGTGATTGTTGCAGGAATCGCCTCAACAAAAATTGCTGTAGACAGCCAAATGGTTTAAATGGAACTGACCTGAATTGTTAAATTTTCAGTCATGTGTTCATTCTGTGCACTGTTTATTATAAATAAATCATGCTGTATAAATTTTCAAGTTCCAATTTGAGATCCATAAAGTTCATAAAAAGATTCTGCTGTTTTTTTTCAGGTACTGCAACAACCACATGCAGGTTCTGGGGATGCTACCCCGTCGTGAGCGCAAACCAAAGAAAGAGAAAGATAAAGGCAAGGACAAAGAGAAAGAGAAAGACATCAGTAAAGATGAGAAGGACATGGCACCTGTCCCAGAGATCAACAAAATGACTTTTGGTGACCGTTTGAAGTCCAAAAAGCTCTCTCTTCCCAAAAGCTCCTCTGCTTCCATTCTGGGCAAAGTGAGCAGTCCTGTGGAAGATCCAGATGACCCGTATGCATTTCACGATGCAGCCCCTGAAATGGATACTGTGCAGACCGGAGTTAGTTCCAGCGGACAGACAAATACCATCAGTGGTGTATCTGTTGTCACCACAGATGTACAGGTCAGGTCACCACACAACCAGCCTCTCCCCTCCCCTGTACAGTGTCGGCCACAGGGGGAGGGGATGGGCAGTCTGTCTAAAGCTAAACTCTACCCAGAATTAGCGGAAAAGCTGGAGAAAGTACGCCCCAGTCCTGAGGCCAAGACGCCCAAGTCTCGTGCCCGCAGCTCACGCACCATGAATAAACTGCAGACCAAAATAGCCCAGAACAAGATCAAAGACAAGCTGCGCAAGTCACAGGAATCCAGTCAGGCTGAGATGAGCCCCAGTCAGATGGCCGCCAGTCCTGACAGGTCTGGGCTGGGAAGTGCTGGACTTCAAACTTCCGCTGTGCCTGGAAGTGAGTTTGGAAATATACCTGCTTCTACAGGAGTGAATGCACCTGGATTATCTTGTCCTCAACTTCACCCTTTTGCATTGCCTGGCATGGGTTTGCCCCCATTTGAAGGCAGCAGCAGTGGTGGGCGGTCTGTGGGAGTGAGCCACCTAGCAGGACCTGCAAGTCTTTATGGCGGGGAACGCCTGAATCACAGCACACTAACCTCACAGTTGTTGTCCCCTCTCCATTCATTGCCACCACCCTATCCTGGACTGCTGACCAGCAGGGAATCCTCAATAACCTCAACACCAGAATCGGCAGTGGCGCAAAGACTGGGAGCAGGCATGATGCCACCTTTAACAACAACAGTTCCATCCGACATCCCTCCCCACCCGCTGTTCTCTTCGACACAGGCGTCATCTCTGACAGCTCCATCAGTCACTATGGCCCAGTCTCATCCTCACCTGCACTCGCCACAACCACATCCCCACCATCACCCACTGGTGCGCCAGGCCTCCCTCCCCAATCAAGTGCTGCGACCAGGTATGCCGCAGCCTTCGGCCAATACTGTTAACGCGCACTACCCACCTCTTGCGTCTGTGATGAACCAAAACTTACATAGAGCTCCCTCAGGCAGTGCCATCGCATTTCCACAGACATCTGCCATTTTGGCATCCAAAGTTGGGGCGATGCCGCATGTGACATCTGTACTTTCCCAGTCTTCTGTGAATGTTGTTGGGTCTGAGCTTGGCCTCCCGCCCCCTCCTCCCTATGTACCACGCCCTGTTGTTACTTCCGCTGTGTCTACCTCACTGCCCAACATGGGGTCAGTATTACTCACTCGTCTCCAGAGACTTCGTGGTTTGCTGTCCGAAAAAGATGCACGCATGAGGTTGAAAAGTGACCTAGCTGTGAAAGTGTATGCCATGCACGCTCACCGGAAAATTAACAACCACGTGTTTGTGGAGTCCAGTATGAGTAAGTATCATTTTTATGAATTGTGGGAGTCTACTGATTTGTTTCTTCAAAATCTTCACCGATGGCATTACTAATAGGAAGGTACACTTAGCTTACCAATTTCAGCCTAAGCATTTGTTGTGTCGCTGCAAACAGGGGAGGAGACTCCAGGGAGTCATTACCAAGAGACCCTGAGTAGCCTCCCCTTCCTCCCTATCCAGTCATGTGTAGATCGGTCTCCCGTCCGTCTTACACTTAGCTTAACAGTGGACGGTTGCCGTTTCAGCCTTCGTGTACTCTTCGGCTGTGTGTGGTGTTGGACTACCCTAGTGCTGTGTGAATTTCGTTGGATTTACCTGGGATTACAGTGGTGTCGGTTTACCCGTTGCTTGGGGTTGGATTTACCAAGCTGCTTTCGCGGGATATGGCAAGGTAAGGCCTCAGGTAATGCCTCTCACCGGAGTTTTCTCCAGAGCGGCGTCTTTTTCTGCGGGACTCCATCTGTGGCCAGTCGTGAACGCGTGGCCTCTGCAGAGGCCCCGCGCTCCTACGGTGACCTATGGCTGTTTTCTGTTGCAGTGCCTTCATGAAAACCTTCACCAACTGCTGGGAATTACAGTGGCCGTCAGACACCCATGATGTTTGCCTTCCAAGTCTGGGCGGACTTGCATGACGATGCCACCAGTCCCTCGGACTGTGCCACCCTGCACCATAAGTGGTGAGAAGGCTAGGCAGAACTCTCCTCCTTACGATTAGGCCTCAGTCCACCCGTAAGGGGGTTGAAGGCGCCTCTCATCCGGATGTACCCTCAGGGGTCTTGCACCCCCGCCCTGGAAGTTCTGGACTGGGCTCGCAGCGGCTTCGGTCGCCCCGTAACGCGGTGAACTACAGTCCGCCACGGCACGACGCGACCACTGAGACTCGGTTCTCGCATTCGTTGACCCACAGTCGATGGTGGACTCCCCACCAGCAGAGATGCCTACCGTATGCAAAAGCGCGTATTTTTACGAATTTTCAACCCAAAATACCCTAATAATACAAGCAGTTCCTTACAAATACGCATTTTCGCTGTACCGCCCAATTTTTTTTTTCGCCATGATTTTTACATGTTCCGATCCGCTATTTCCATTCCATGCTGCCTGTACAGCGTATTAATGAAAGTGAAATCTCGTGCGTGAGATGTAGTTCAAGGCTTTGTGTCCGCCATTGTGGAAGCTGCTAAGCATGGCGTCGCGAAAGCGTTTACATGAAAGCAGGGATGAGAGCGAGTCTGAAGAAAAGCGGGGCAAGGTTCCTAGTAAGCAAAAGGCGCCACAAAAATTCTTACGTGAATACAGGGAACGTTTTAAAGACATAATCAATCTCCGAAAGGAATTCATTATGCTCACTGCAACGTATGCCGCAGAGAGTTTAGCATTGCGCACAGTGCCAGTGGTGCATACGATATTCAGCAACACTTGGATTCTGCTGGCCACAAGTCCAGAACAGCAGTTCCTTGTAAAGAAAGTGTGCAACATTTTTTCACTGCAACGCGTGTCACAGAGAAACAAGCACAAGAAGATGATATCACCAGGGCAGAGATGAGAATGGTGCAAATTATAGCAAAATGTAATATGCCCCTTCAGTTCTTGGAAACGCTTGTGGCGTTCATCAAGGAATCATTTCCCGACTTCAAGATTAGATCGCTCAAGGTACTTTTAAACATGTTTTCTCTTTCATCTGTAATTGTCTTCTCCATTTCTATTTTAAGTGTAGCAACACACTGAAGTTTGCTACCTCTGTAGAACTAGAAGAAGTCAGAGCTGCCAAGTCCTGCTACGCACAGAGCTTGAAAGAGAGCAAAACACCAAATCAGGAGGAAGTAGAATGTCTCAGCAGCAGCAGTGATGACAGTGACTACGAGTAGTTTACTTCCATGCATTAGAAAAATGCATATGAGACTGAATGACACCCACAGGTTTGCATTTGTGTTAGTGACAAGATAAGAGTTGTACAATATATCTACTGTGACAGCAGAAGTGAGCTAATATGTGGATGTTGAAGTATGACACACAAAATAACAAAGGTTACAGTGTGCGTTTGTGTTAGTGATAAGGTAGAGTTATACAATATCTAGTGCAGCAGAAGTGAGCTAATATGTGGATGTTGAAGTATGACACAAAAATAACAAAGGTAATCTCAGTGATGACCAGTAGAAGTGAGCTAATATGTGGATGTTGAAGTATGACACACAAAATAACAAAGGTTACAGTGTGCGTTTGTGTTAGTGATAAGGTAAGAGTTATACAATATCTAGTGACAGCAGAAGTGAGCTAATATGTGGATGTTGAAGTATGACACACAAAATAACAAAGGTTACAGTGTGCATTTGTGTTAGTGATAAGGTAAGAGTTATACAATATCTAGTGATAGCAGAAGTGAGCTAATATGTGGATGTTGAAGTATGACACAGACAAAGGTTACAGTGTGCATTTGTGTTAGTGATATGGTAAGAGTTGTACAATATCTAGTGATAGCAGAAGGGAGCTAATATGTGGATGTTGAAGTATGACACACAAACTGACAAAGGTTCCAGTGTGCATTTGTGTTAGTGATAAGTAAGACTAAGAGTTGTACAAGATCTAGTAATAGCAGAAGGGAGCTAATAATATGTAGATGTTGTATGACACACAAAGGTTACAGTGTGCATTTGTGACCATAACTTGTTGCATTCTACATTTTTTTTTTTTTTTTGTGTGTTTCATGGTGAGCTGAAATTATTGTGAATTAATGTTTTGTGAATGTGGCATTTTTCCTGACTATCATTTTTTGAACAAATGTTGCGCGTTGCGCGAAGACTAAAATTACACAAAATACACATTTTTCATGCAGCCAGTACAGTGTGGACATCAGTTTCCGCCAGCGGTGGTATGCCGGACACTCCCAGGCTGTCTGCTACTCTGGTTCGCAACACCTTGGCCTGTACAGGCTTCCTGGAGATGGCTACGCAGGCGGTGGTGCGGTGCTTGGAGGACACGTGAGATCTCTCTGCATCAGCACCTTTACGCGGCATCCACTCCCTGGCTGTCGCGGTGAAACAGGCGGCTTATCACACCTCAGCGAACGCCATGGCAGTGGCGGCCAATTGCGACCTGTTGCGTCGGGACATCGTCCTTAAGTGCTGCTCCGACCTGCCCCCTTCAGTGAAGTCTCAGCTTCATGCCGTTCGGGGGTTCGTTGCTCTTCGGTCCTACCTGGCAGGCGGTCAAGGAGTCGGCTAAGGACCTCTGGCCCAGCGCCTCCACCCTGTCATCTGGCCGCTTTTTAGGTGGCCGCAAAGGTTGTGGCAGACCTGCCTACCCTTACGCTTTCGCGTAATTTATTACGCTATTTCACGCTTCATTACGCTATTCCGCCTTAAGCGTCAAAATTATGCTTTTCGTGACAATATTAAAAAAAAAAATCATAAATCCTTTTGCGACAATGTTGAAACGACATCAGTGCTCAGCACAGTTTTCAGTCTCACTCTTATCCCGTTTCAAACATGGCGTCAACATCGCAGAGGCCACGTGTGACTGATCATGATCATGAAACTGACGAAGATAGTGAAGTTCCTGTTACTGGTGATGAAAAGAGAGCCAAGATTAAGAAGAAGCCAGTCTTTTAAAAGTGCCATGATGAATATTTTCAAAATTGGCCTTTTTTAAAGCTTTCTATGAAAGGAGATGGCATAGTTTATTGTAAAATATGTGACCGCCATATTTCAATCAAGCATGGCAGTGCCTATGGTTGCGAGCGGCACATTGAAACGGCCGTGCAAAAAACAAATGCAAAAGACGTGAAGCCTTGCAAGACAATTGCAGCACTTTTTGCACAAGCACAGCAGTGTGATAGTGTTAACTCATTCTACCCCAGACACACCACAGGAAGATAAGGATCGACCATGATAGTTCAAGGGTGATGCCAGAATAGCTTGGCGCCTCTGGGCGCCAAGCTATTCTGGCTGATAGTTCAAGGGTGATGCCAGAATAGCTTGGCGCCTCTGGGCGCCAAGCTATTCTGGCATCACCCTTGAACTATCATGGTCGATCTGTGTCCTGCACTGCACTGCAGTCTTCAGAGGACAAGGGCAAAATTTAAGGATTTTGGTGATGGGGTAGAATGAGTTAAGCAAGCAGACAATATGAAGGCTGAAATTGGAATGACAAAGATGATAGCCGAATTAAACCTGCCACTATCCACTGCTGATGCAATGGTGCAATTCTTCAAGATGTTATTTCCTGACTCAAAAAGCACGCACAGTATTATTTTACTTTATCATTTTTATTTCCATTATGAAAATGATTCAATTTTGATTATTGAAATCAATAATAATATTAAAGGTTTCTGTTTTCTTTAAGTTGTAGAGTGCCGTGATTAATATTCCTCTTTTGAGATACAAATTCCTCTTTTTAGGCCCTTGGCTTATGCTTTTGCCTATACGGTAGGTAAGCAGGACTGCCGTGGGTCGCGCCCTGCGGTCCGCCAGACCCCCCCCCCCCCCTTCCCCCAGGCTTACGCGGCTCCACACACCCCCTCCCCTGCGTTCGCCCGCCTTCCCCGCCCCAGCCCAGGCCTGGCCACATAGCGCCCGGAGGCCCGGGCATGGGAGGGCTCGCTGACTCGCCTCCCCCTGCCCCTGCCAATGTCTGTAGGGTTGCCAGTCGGCAGGAGGCTATCTTTGCACATCAGCGCGTGGCGCTTGCTGTCCCCGGACGACGCCTGGATCCTCTCGACTGTCACGGGGGGGACTTCGGATCTCCTTCCAGTCCCTGCCGCCCCTACGGTGCAAGGTCCCGGGTGACCAGCTCAAGGCGGAAGCACTGCACGGTGAGGTGGTCTCCTTACTCAGGAAAACCGCTACGAAAGTGTTTTCGTGACTCGACTCCCCAAGCGTTCTACAGCTGCCTTTTCATCGTGTCGAAGCCGGACAGCAGGTGGTGACCCATCATAGACCTCTCGGCGCTGAATAAGTTCATTGTGGCCCCGTCCTTTCGCATGAAAACCGCCAGAGCGTTGAGAGCATCTGTCCAGCCGCGGGATTTTGCCGTCAGCCCCGACCTGACGGACACGTACCTGCACATCCCCATACACCCTGCCTCTCAGCGCTACCTGCACTTCGCCTTCTGCAGGGTCGTGTACCAGTTCCGAGCACTTTCCTTTGGCCTCAACCTCAGCCCCTGGGTGTTCACACGGCTCATGGACGCTGTTGTTGCCAGGTTTCGGCAGACCTCGTCAAGCCTGGCTTCCAACTACTTGGACGACCTCCTCCTCCAGAACCAGGTCGCGGCCGCTCAAGAAAATGACAGGGATGCACTGCTCTCCCTTCTCCGTCGACTCGGCTTCCTAGTCAACTGGGGCAAGTCAGATCTCGCGCCTTCCAGCAGGTTATTCACCTAGGAATGGAGTTCCTCACCGGTCAACAGAGTGCGGCTGCCTGAGGCCTGGATTTGGAAGTTAGCTGCCCTGGCGCGCCAGGTGTCCTGCGCGGAGGCAATCCTGGCCAGAGTCGGACTACAGCTTCTGGGACTCCTCTTGGCAGCGGCGGATCTCCTACCCCTCGGCAGGCTGTACTGACGCCCGCTCCAGTTGCACCTCCTTCTCCACTGGCACCCATCCTCCGGCGACCTCGCGGACCTGGTCACGGTGCTTCCGCCGGTCTGACCTCATCTCTTGCTCTTGCGGTGGACGGACCCGTCCTGGCTGGCTACCGGCGTGCCCCCCCCCCCCCCTCCCTGCCCCAGCAATCCCTGTGTGTGGACGCAAGTCTCGCCGGCTGGGGAGCACACCTCCTCCCGCAGTTCCTCACAACTTTCAGCCGTTGGCACCCGGACCTTGCGGGCAGGCCCATCAACTGGTTGGAGCTGAAGGCGGTTTGGTTGGCTCTCGTCGCATGGGAACCCCAACTGCGGCAGCAAGAGGTCCGGGTGCTCTCCGACAACATGACTGTCGTCACGTACATTCAGAAGCAGGGTGGGATGCACTCCCCCTCCCTCTGCATCCTCCTGTACCAGTTCTTCCTGTGGTGCAGGGATCGCGGCATCTCTCTGCGAGCTCGCCACATCCCCGGTCGCCTGTATGTCCTGGCGGATTCCCTGTCCCGCCAACTGCTCCACACCAAGTGGTCCCTCTGACCAGACGTCTTTTGCCTCATCGGTGCTCACTGGGAGACGTTCATGATCAACCTGTTTGCCACCAGGTGGAACAACCAACACCCCCTCTTCATCTCACCCATTCCGGATCCCCTTGCGTGGGCAGTCGACACTCTCTCCATCACCTGGGACGGCCTGCTGGCTTACGCATTCCCCCCGACCGTGTGGGTTCCCAAGGTCCTGCTAAAGCTGAGGGGCTGCAAAACGGTGCTGATCCTAGTGGCCCTGTTCTGCTGATCTGGAGCTGGACCACCGACCTCCTGGACCTCACCACAGATCCCCCGCTGCGGCTACCCACCCCTCGCATGCTGCGGAAGCAACCCCGACATGACCTGTTCCACCCTTGCCCGGAGAGACTCCGCTTACACGCCTGGAGGTTGTGCGGCAGGCCCTCTCTGCAAGAGGTTTCTCGAATGCAGCGGTGGAGGCAATCGCTGCAGCCCGCAGAGAGTCCACACGAAAAGTCTACGAGGGCAAGCGGAGAGTCTTCCAGTCCTAGTGCGCCGCAGAGCGCCTCTCCCCCACGGAGCTGACCAACCCCGAACTGGCCAAGTTCTTGTGGCTCTTCGCCGCTCAGAACTTGGCCCCCATCACCATCAGGGCCCCCACCACCATCCTGTCTATGATTGCTGACACGTACAGTCACTTGCGCCGCTCAGACCAGGGATCCTGCCGGGATCTCTCGGACCTGATGGCGCACCTGGAACTCCACCGGCCAGTCTCACGCTCGCTAATCTCACACTGGGACTTGCCATGGGTGCTGACATGGCTGAACTTGGACCGTTTTGAGCCTCTGCCCCTGGCTCAGTTCTCCGACCTGACCAGAAAGACATGCTTTCTTTTGGCCCTCGCCACGGCTTCAGAGTGAGCGAGCTACACACGCTCTCTGTACATCTCTTCCGCCTGCAACTCCGCGGGAATGGGTCGGTTCAGCTCCCCACCAACCTGGCCTTCCTGGCCATGAACAGGCTCCCCTCGGCCGCGCCGCAGATGCTGACCATCTGCCCCCTCAGAGGGTCGGACCCACCCTGGGATTCTCGACAACAGGACCCGGTCCGCGCGCTGAAGATATACCTGCGCAGGTCAAAACCCCTCCGGAAAGGCCGATCCCGCCTCTTCCTGCCTTATTCTATTTGTTTTTTTTCACAAGCAGTGCAGGCACGTCCTGAGAAAGCCTTGTTGCTGTTGGGACGTTAAGCAATGTACAATCAATCTTCCTGCCTTAGCCCCGGGCAGGCGCGATATATCTGCTCAGATGATCTTGTCATGGCTCCAATGGGTCATCTGGTCCGCTTACCAGGACCTCTCCCCAGCGGGAGCCAAGAGGCTGCGGATCTGGGCGCACGAAGTCCGAGCAGTTGCCACAAGCATCGCCTTCGACTGCAACTGCGCTGTGAGGGATATTGTGGCGGCCGTGGGCTGGCAGGCGCAATCCACATTCGCCCGCTTCTACCTCCGGAACCTGTCCGGCCAACGGGAGAACCTGGCCCTAGTGGGGGACATCTCGGCTGCGCAACACTCCCTCCCGGTACCTCTGGCGCCCTAGGTGACGCTTAGCTGAAATTGTCGGGAGTTGCTCCTGGGAGGAGGGGGGGGGGGGCCTCGCTAAGCTTTACGCACAGGTGGGCATTAGAGGGCAGCACCCTCCCCCTCTTTGCTATTCTTCCTATTAATAATGCCATCGGTAAAGATTTTGAAGAAACGAATATATTTTCTCTAAAATGTATTTTTTCAAAAAATACTTAAGGGTTCGTATGCTCCTTGAATTTCCTTGAAATAGTTGAAAGTCCTTGAGTTTTGAGGCAATGTTTTCAAGTCCTTGAATATCCTTGAATTCTGACAAAACCTGTTATACTCCTTGAAAAAGTCCTTGAAAATAAAATTATCGTGGATGTTTACTGCATATCACTGTAAACGTATATATAATAAAAAAGAAAATGTGCATTTGATAAATTTATTGTGAGATTAAAAGTAACATCGCACAAAGCTGTACTACATGTCATGTCGTGTCGTCTGCTCCTCTGGTTTGGAATGTTTCGGAAGTTGCCTCCCCTGTTCGCACATGCGCAGTGGTTCCGTTTGTCCACTTTCTGTCGCGCATGTCGAAGCCAAAATTTGCAAAATGCCGGCCAGATCGTGTGTTTTTAACCATTGTTGGTTGAAGAACGAAGAATATGCAGAGTGGCTTCGGGAAGATACTTGCCAAGTTGTATGGATTTTGCCATGTTTGCAAGAAAACGATCGACGTCCGTGCCATGGTAGAATCGGCTCTGGGCAGCCACGCCAAATAGTTTAGCAGCTTACGCACATTCTGCAGAGATAAGTAGTTTGTCAAAAGAGTAACAATGGTTTGCAGGTACAAAGTGAAAGTACTAACGTCATATCGTTTATGCACAGCAACAATATTTGTCCTTAGGATGGAGACATTTTTGTAGAAGTGTTTTTCGAAAGCTATTTCAATTTGTTCGCTGTGAGGGAACCAGTCCTCGTACACAGCCCAGATAAGGTGCAAGACATTTTTTGTGCATAACATTGACAATTTCAAGCATACAAGTTACAAGTTTATTCCATTGAGTAAATTAAAATCATGAGCAAGTAAACATGCATACATATTTACGATAAAATAAAATAGTTTTAAAAGTAATATTTTTAATGTCGTTGGCATACTCGCGTCGCTAGTTTCAAAATGGCGGTCAGCGAGATGCCATCGAAAGAAGTCAATCAGATGCGCACGGTTGATGCAGCTTTACTTTGCTCCTGAAGTGAAACAGATTATTTTAGATTTGATCTTTGAAGAACATCTTATCAACGTCATTTCCTGGTCTTGAAAACAGCCTTTCCCATAGAACTTGGGTCTTTTGTGGGAGGAAAGCATATCGAAAGTAAACTCCCTTCGTGCATGTTTTGCATTGTGTCTGCCGACCATCTTCAACATTCTGAAGACTTTTTGTCCGGATACAGCATGCATGTTTTTCATCTGTTTGTTTCCTCAAAAACATTACCGATGGCATTACTGATAGGAAGATATGTCTAGCTACCGATTTCAGCCTAAGTCTCTGTTGTGTAAGCAACACAACTGGGGAGGCGACTCGGGGAGTTGTCGTTTTATATAACTCCCAGAGTGACCTCTCCCTTCCCACAAGGCCCTTTGGGCCTAGCGACCAGTCATACGCCTAGCTCCCTCGCGAACGGACGTTTCCGGTTTTGACTTATGTTTATCTTGTGTTCTCCGTGTGTTTTCTCGACTTTGTTTGTGTTTTCTGGATTTCTTCGAGTGTGCGATTATCCATCCTGCGTTGATTCTTATCCTTACAACATCTGGTGGGAGTTGAACGGCGATCTTTTCCCTTTTCATAGCGGACATGAGGTAAGGTCTCGGTTTATAGTTAAACATGAGCCGGCCATTTTAACGGTTTCGATCTGACTCGAAGCGGTTCCCGTTTGGCACCGTTTTTTTTCTTAGCGCATAGGGTTGGGCTGCTTTCGATTTTCTCATCCACCCTTTGTTTTGTTTTTGGGTTCTCTCCCGGTCGTTTTCCGTTTCTGCTTTTGGTGCAACTAACGGCAAAAATGAGACTGACGGGAAGCGGCCTATCTTTTCACGGTTCCCGTTTCTGTTGCAGTTGGCAATTACGTACATGCCCGCGCTGCTTGGGTTTTCAATACCCAACTGATTCACATGTTTTATGTTTACCATGCTCGGGATGTTCTTCTTCCCGACCATGCCATGTCTGCTCTTCGTGGAAAGAGCGACGTTGGTCACAACTCTAGGATTTTTATAATCGTGACCGGCCTGCGGCTCCTCGCTTACTTGGCCGCTCACCGGCTGCTTTGCGCCCTCTGCCGCCACTGCGACATCCCTTCCTGTAACTTCCGGCCATTCGGGAACCCACAAACGAGCATCGTCAGATATTGTGGGCTTTTTTTCGAACCAGATATTTCCTACCTCGGACCTCAGCGCTCGCTCGTCGCTAGTCCCCTCCCACTCTACTGGGAGTCGGGATTTACCGCGATCGGGACGGCCTCTCCCTACTGCCTATATCCCACTGGGGACCCGGGCCATTTCACCCAATCAGAGGCATTCCCAGGCGTGGCATGGGGTCCCACCTGCGGCCTCAAAAGAGTCGCACCCCATGAGTAGTACGACTCTGGGGCCCTTGACTCAATCATCTGTGACCTCAACCGAGTCGCACCCCATGAGTAGTAAGACTCTGGGGCCCTTGACTCACTCATTCGTGACCTCTCCCGAGTCTCACCCCATGAGTAGTAAAATTCTGGGGCCCTTGACTCATATGAGCACTTCCCGCCCGGCGTTACAGCCACCGGCGGCGGGTGACTCCCTCACTGTTTCTTTCAGACGCTCTCGCGTGGATGATCACACACGGCGAACACACGGCGCACTCATCCTTCTCAACTTTTCACCGCTAGTCCGCTTCGGACAGTGACGTTATGCGGTCGTTCTTTCAGCCGCAACCCTCTCTCCAGAGACACCTGCTCAAGCGCGTTACAATCACGTTCTCTGGACCATCACCACTTTGTTTCCCCACGTGGCTCCTCCCCCAATCGCCAGTCTCGAGACCAATCGCGACTGCCTCTCCATTCCTCTTCCTGTCGATCTTCTTCTCAGGTGAGCGCTCGTTCTGCCCCCCCACCCTTCGGGCCTTCCGGCCCTGAGAGTGGTCTGTGCGCCCGCTTCTAGCTTTCCAGCGCCTGTTCGATCCCTCTCTGCCCATGGAGTTCCGATTTCCCCCCCCCCCCCCTCGCCTGGGGGATCCTTGGGGGGGGTGGGGGGGGGATCGAGACGAGGTGCTTAGCCTACACCCCGCAGATTCTGCTTCCGTGTTCCTCGAGTCGCAGTCTCCGCTTTCGAGTTGCCTAGCTCTTCCTCTCTCCCCTGCGGCTCCCTCGCCCACCCTTGTGGTGGCTTCCCCCTCCTCTCCTCGTAGCTTATCGCCCTCTTCCCCCCACCTTGCCTTGGGCATAGATTACTGCCGAGCCCTCGACGAAGCGGCCCACCTGATTTCGGCTGCTCTTCCTCCGGAAGCTTGCCCCCCCCCCCCTCCTCCCTTGAAACGGAAGGCTTCAGCTTCGGTCGACGCTTCGCATCAGTCTAAACGTTTTAAGACCCTCCCTCAGCCCACCTGCTTTCGGGACCTCTCTGATGCTTTTAACACTCATTTACAACAGGGCAATTTGTCGGACGTTGGCTTCTTTTCCAACCACCGCTGGCCTGCGGATGTGGACATTAAGTTCCGACAGCACTGGTACGCAGGACACAATCAGTCCTTCCTGTGCTGTGCCCCCCTCCCGGCGGTGGATCCCACTGCAGAGGCACAGATTGGTGGTAAGGCCGCTTTGGGTCGGTCTACTCCCACGGGCCTAGACAAGACAACTACCCTAATTCGGAATTCTCTAGCCGTGATGGGTTTTTTGGAGTTAGCCACACAGGCTGTGGTACGACGTATTGAAGAATTCTGGGATTCTCCAGAGGCCTCTGACCCCCTGAGCGATTTACACTCCATCGCGGTGACGGCTAATCGGGCAGTGTACCACACTTCGACAAACGCTTAAGCTCAGCGATGTGTCGGCATTCCCACTTCTGTGAAGTCCCAGCTGCGACAGGCCCCCCCCTCGGCAGTGCTCTTCTGTTTGGCCCTACCTGGCAGTCAGTGAAGGAATCTACCAAAGACCTTTGGCCTTGCACCCCCCCTCCCCCCCTGCGGCTTCCCACCGCTTTCAGTCTTCCCGCAGGGCCGTGGGTCGTCCTCTGTGGACCTTCAGACCCACCCCGCGACCCTCCCGGGGAACCTCTAGGCCTGGACGTCGTGTCTTCTCCAGCCGTTCTCGCGCCCCCCCCCACTTCGGCCCCCTCGTTTCCCCGTTCCTACCGGAGGTTCGGGTGGGGACGGGCCCAGTGACTGTCACCCTCTACCTTTCCCGTGGACGGCCACGGAGAACCCTGTCGGCGGGAGGCTTGCCCGGCACATCAACGAGTGGCGGTCGCTGCTACCGGACGATACTTGGGTGCTCTCCACTATCTCAGACAGACTCCATATTTCGTTTCTCCAACTGCCCCCTCTCCGCCGCTCGCCTGTGTGGACTCGTGTCTCATCCAACTCGATCGAGGCTTTGGCTCTGAGTGAGGAGATTGCGTTCCTACTTCAGAAGGTTGCAACGGAGGTGGTCGCTCGGCTCGACTCTTCGGCATTCTACAGCCGCCTCTTCCTGGTTCCAAAGCCCGGCGGTCAGTGGCGTCAGGTCATCGACCTATCGGCTCTAAACCGGTTCATTTCGGCCCCCTCATTTCGCATGGAGACAGCGCGGGCCGTGCGGTTAGCGGTGCGTCCTTTAGACTTTGCGGTCAGCCTCGACCTTTCCGATGCTTACATCCATGTTCCCATTCACGCAGCGTCTCACTGCTTCCTACGTTTCACCTTCGACGGTGTCGTCTACAAGTTTCGGGCTCTCCCCTTCGGCCTCAACATCAGCCCTTGGGTCTTTACGCGGATTATGGACGTGGTGATCTCTCGGGCCCGACAGTCCTCGTCCAGCCCAACCTCCAATTACCTAGACGACCTCTTGCTCCGCAATCAGGACCCCCAGTCTCTGGAGACGGACCGGGACGCTCTACTGACTCTTTTTCAGAGACTGGGATTTATGGTCCACCAAGGGAAGTCGGATTTCACACCCTCCCGTACCTTCATCCATTTCAGAATGGAGTTTCTGAATCTGACCGACCGCAACACTGTGAGACTAACGGCCTCTCGCGTTCAGAAACTGGCTGCGGCCGCTCACCAGGTGTCGCGTTCCGAGTCGTGCCCTGCCAGGATCTGGCTTCAATTACTGGGACTCATCACTATCAGTGCAGCAACCGACCTCCTTCTCCTCGGTCGCCTGTACTCTCGGCCTCTGCAGCTCCATTTTTCCATTGGCGACCTTACTCAACGACCTATCAGCCCTAGTACCGGTGTCCCCCATGATCCGGTCACACCTACTTCGGTGGACGGATCTGACCTGGCTCGTGTCGGGAGTGCCCATTTCCTCCCAACCTCCTCGGCTTCCACTGAGCACAGATGCGAGCCTATCCGGCTGGGGTGCCCACCTACTTCCGGATTTCGAAGAGGTCTCGGGCCAGTGGCACATCAACTGGCCAGAACAGACACATCAACTGGCTGGAGTTGAAAGCAGTTTGGCTGGCTCTGACTCATTGGGAGACTCGTCTCCATCACAACGAGATCTTGATTCTGTCCGACAATTCCACTGTGGTATCGTACATCCAGAGACAAGGCAGGACGCGCTCTCTGTCTCTCTGCGTGCTTCTCTACCAGCTGTTCCTCTGGTGCCGGGATCAACACATTTCTCTCTGGGCGTGCCACATTCCGGGTCACCTCAACGTGCTTGCTGACTCTCTCTCTCTCGCCAGGGCCAGCTGCTTCATACCGAATGGACCCTCAAACCAGAGATCTTCTGGCTGATCAGCACCCGCTGGGGGACACCAATGGTCGACCTTTTCACGACACGGTGCAACACACAGCTTCCCCTCTTTGCCTCACCCATTCCAGACCCTCTTGCCTGGGCAGTGGACGCCCTGTCGATCTCTTGGGACGGCCTGATAGCCTATACTTATCTCCTGGTCGTCCTTGTTCCCAAGGTGTTGCTCAAACTCCGAGGCTCGAACACGATCCTCTTCCTCGTAGCCCCCTTCAGCTGGGCACGCAGCTGGACGACCGACCTGGTGAGCCTCACCACGGACGCTCCCCTGCTCTTACCCACACCACGCACGATGCTGAAACAACCACGACAAGCTCTCTTCCACCCGTGTCTGGAGCGGCTCCTATTTCACGCATGGAGATTGTGCGGTCGGCCCTCACCGCTAGAGGCTTCTCGCGTGCAGCAATGGAGGCTATCGCTGCGGCCCGCAGGGCTTCCACCAGGAGGGTATACGAGGGCAGGTGGAGTGTCCTGCAGTCCTGGTGCCTCTCCAGACACCTGTCTCTAAGGGCCTTGTCTACACCCCAGTTAGCGGAGTTTTTCTTGTGGCTCTTTGACGAACAAAACATGGCCCCTATCACCATCCAGGGATATCTCTCTTTGGTCGCAGAAACCTACCAACATTTGGGTCGACCGGATCCAGGTGCGTGCAAAGACCTCGCCGACCTCCTTGCCCACTTCGAGTTATAGCGACCTGTTCAGCGTTCGCTACTTCCATGCTGGAACCTGGCCTGGATCCTCACTTGGCTTAATTCGGTCTGCTTCGAACCTTTGCCCTTAGCCACTATGGCTGATGTCACCAGGAAGACCTGTTTCCTACTCGCTCTCGCTTCGGCTGCCAGAGTCAACGAGCTGCATGCGTTATCAGTGGACCCCGCATGCCTCCAGTTTCATGCAGATGGCTCCGTCCAGTTAATGACGAACCCTTCCTTTCTCGCCAAGAATAGGCTTCCCTTGGCCGGAGCTCAGATCATGACCCTCCGTCCGCTTAAGGGTTTTGACCTTTCCCGGGAATCCTGACAAGACCCTTTATGGGCCTTGCGGATCTACCTGCGTCGTTCGCACCCCTTCCGCCGGGGCCGGAAACAACTCTTTCTTCCCCTGCAACACGGCAGGGACGATATTTCAGCGCAGACTATATCCTCATGGATCTGCAGGACCATCCGCTCTGCTTATGAAGAACTCTCACCAGACGTGGCACAGAGACTTAGCATTCGAGCGCACGAGGTTCGGGCGGTATCTGTGAGTCTTGCCCTCGACCACAACTGTGCGGTGCGGGATATTGTGGCGGCCGTTGGGTGGCGAACGAGTTCCACCTTCGCCCGCTTCTACGTACGAGACCTCTCGGGCCAGCGGGACAACCTAGCCCCTGTTGGGGATGTCTCGGCGGCGCAACACTCCCTCCCGGCGCCATAGGTAACGCTTTGTTGAAATTGTCGGGAGTTTGCGCCCAGGGCACCTCGTTAACCAACATGTTCTCAGGACGGGGTATGGTGGGCGGCACCCTCCTCTTTTTCGTTATTCTTCCTATCAGTAATGCCATCGGTAATGTTTTTGAGGAAACAATTTTTCTCTAAAACATATTTTTTCGAAAAATACTTACCGCTGGCATTACTCTAAGGGCCCTCCCACTTGCCCCGCTGGCTGCCAGCTACGTTCGCTTAGCGTATGTACTGGTTGCTCGGCCAAAAGCGCCTTATGGGAAGGGAGGGGAGGTCACTTTGGGAGTTATATAAAACAACGACTCCCCGAGTCGCCTCCCCGGTTGTGTTGTTTACACAGCGGAGACTTAGGCTGAAATCGGTAGCTGGACATATCTTCCTATCAGTAATGCCATCGGTAAGTATTTTTCGAAAAAATATATTTTAGAGAAAAATTAATTTTCCAGCCTAGCGGCTCTAAGTGTAGGTCTGCTCTTTTTTTATTAGTGGAGATGGGATTTTTAACTGGTCAAGCAAAATCTTATCCGACTGGTCTTAAGCACAAGCCAGGCAGAGTGAAATCCATCTCCAAAACGTTTGATCTAAATCACCATGTTCAGCTAACACCTAAATAAAAAATTTTAAGTTTTTGCAATCAATTCAACCAATCCGCACTCAAGTCTCAAGTACTCACAAGAACTCTTATGATCAAGCTTCATCTGGACTGCATGAGACACAATACAGATAGTAGCCATCTCCATTATATTACATGATTTATTTATTATTGATTCATTTATGTATTCACTTACATATTTATTTATTATTTATCCTTTTAATTATGGATGGAAGAAATTCCTTGATGCACATGATCACTAGTGGTATGTTGGTAGCCAACATGAAGAAGAGGAATTTCTTTTTCAATATATGCATACATCTTTGCATGTTCACAATCTATCCTTTACTTAGCATGCATATTCATAGGTCCCAGGTGTCTCCGACTTATTTTATTTATTAATTTATTATTTTATTTCTTTCTTTCTTTGTTTGTTTGTGATGTATGTTTGCACTGTATACACATCAGCATACAAGATGAGAACATACATGTACACATATATGGTAATTGGTGCCATACCACCCGCTCCCCACCCCACATACACATACAAAACCACAGAACACCCATTAAAAGACAAGTACGTCTGTGCATGTTCATAATCTATCCTTTACTTGGCATTCAGGTGTCTTTGATTTTCCTTATTTTATTTATTTAAATTTATTATTTATTTTTGTTTGTTTGTAAAGTAGGTTGTGTACAAACACGTCATCAGCATACAGGATAAGAACATACACGTACATGGTAATAGGTGCCATACTGCTCGCTCCCAACCCAACTCCAGTTACACACACAAAACTGCAGAACACCCACCAAAAGAATGTACATACTACATCTGTGCATGTTCATAATCTATCCTTTACTTGCATTTGATTTTGTCGCTACCTCCTTGAAGTTCACAAAATAGTACTTGAAAAGTCTTTTAAAGTTTGTGAAAGTGTGTGTGATCCCTGTACTTACCGATGACATTACTCAAAGGACCCTCCCACCTGTCCCGCTTGCCGCTAGTGCGCTAAGAGTAAGACTGCCGGGAGGCCGGTCTACACGTGACCGGATAGAGAGGAAGGGGAGGCTTCTCAGGGTCTGTTGGTAATGACTCCCTGGAGTCTCCTCCCCTGTTGTGTAGCGACACAACAAATGCTTAGGCTGAAATTGGTAAGCTGAGTGTACATTCCTATTAATAATGCCTTCAGTAAGTATTTTTCGAAAAAGTACATTTTAGAGAAAAATAAATTTTTCTAAGGATCACTGAGTGAAATGAAGATTTCAAATAACTTAATCTGTGTCTGATCGGAACAAAACTTTCAATACTTTCAACAAAGTTGGTTTCCATTTTGATTAAGTTGTGTCTTGTTTTATTTGACAAACCAGTGCTGGACCTAGAAGAAACATCTGTTGGTAGTGTTTTTAAGTCCCTTCTATTTATAGAAGGGAATTTTAGGATGGGTTGCAGTGGGGCGAATTTAATAGCATGTCCATGATGTCAAAGGCAGGCAGGCCTAAACCTCTGACAACTGAAGTAACAAGATACAAAGATCTAACATCGCTGCTGAACATACATTTGGCTCGAAAGGGTGTGTATGCGTGCCTATGTATGTAGACATGACAATCTCAGATATTGCTGTACGCACAAGCTTAAAAACTTGGCGAAATACTTTATTCAAGGAGTGGCTAAGAGAGCCTCCGAGCGTATTGTAACTGGATGTCTCATTGAAGACATGAAAGACTGTTTTAGAAAGTCGGTTGGCCCAGAGTCCATAATTTTTGTCATATTTACTTCAAATTTTGGATATGGCTAGTTTGGAGAAAGACTTTGGATGAGTTTGTTAGCCAGCTCTGTACCCTTTCAACATCTTCAGTTAAAATTAATTCTTTGCAGAAAAAATTAAAACAGTAAAAAACCTTGACTTCTCTAGACAGTCAGACAGTAGCGGTGACCGTAAAAGAAGCAACTGTCACCACACAGACATTGACGCAATACTTATGACGTAATTCTCTCTCTATCTACCACTCTCTCTCTATCTCTCTCTCCCCCTCACACATACACATGCGCGCATCTCCAACAGGCATAAATCCTCATGCCCCCAGAGGGCACATGAGGATTATGCCTCTTGGACTTGGAGATGAATGGAGCGCGTGTGCACATACGCGCGTGCGCACACACACACACATATCGACCTACTTTCAGAAGAGCATGCAGGTGTACTTAGTGTATCATGTACTAGGTAAAGTCAACCTGATTTCGCACAGATTATAGCAAGACTGAAATTGTACTGTGAAACTATAGTTTTTGTCACCATTTTCTCGAAGCGTAAATGAAACTCTTAATCTTATCAAGCAAAATATAAAATTACTTTAAATTTAAAATATTAAAAAAAAACGTCATGACAAATGACGTTTGACTAACCAATGACGCGTATGCACTGCGCCCCTTATACAGCTCACTGACGCATTGGATCTGTGAGACTTTTTCAATAGGAGATATTTCAACATCAAAATCAGTCAAAGACAAGGTAGACACCCTCGACAGCGAGGACAGCTCTCGTACAGAAGAGATTTTGTGGGTTATGGTTCATCCCATTTTGTTTGTCTTTATGATTCCTGCAGAAATCATCAGTACAAAAACCACTGCCAACAGCTGAAGGAATAAAGGAATAAAGTTTACGGGAATGAAAACCTGAAACTGGCTGAAAATTATTTTTACAGATAAAAAGCTCTTTGAAAAAAATACTTAAATAATATATAAATCATTAAATGTGTGTGGGTGTCCTTTCATGATTGCTCCAAAACCAGATTTGAGGACATTTTAACCATTTTGTGCATACTTTAATACTTTAGTGCATGCATCCACAGGTACTGTGAACGGTATCTAAATAATCTATGGCAGCACCCTCTTATGCATGCATCTGCCCCTGCCTGCATGTAGCTGCATGTTCAAGAAGCAGGTGACTGGTTGTCAGTGTGACAGAATCATACTTCAATGTGACTTGTAAGCATTTAATGGGTCTGGTACGTAAATATTGTTCATCAGCATGGAGTGAAACATTCTGATTTATGACTGCAATCTGATGTGTGCTGGGATGGTGTTTTTTAGGCCTGTGTGCCTCTGATGAGGATGAGAGCTGTGATGAAGAGCCTGATGTGGACATGTTACCGTGGCAGCCAGACTGGAGGGGCATATCAGATGATGAAGAGGAAACCAGTGAACTGGATGCGTGAGTACTCGTACTAGTATACTTGATTTCTGTTTTACCCTTTGGCTGTTTTCTAGCGATTTTTGTCACGTTGATCCCTGCAGGAAGGAATGCAGCAAAAACAGTGCCAACAGCCAAAGTGTTAACAATAACATTTACCATACTTTGCTCTAAACTATGTGGCCATTATCTCCTATAGCTTCACTCACCCAAACTGTTTATACAGTAAATCTGCTTTCTCGTACTTCATGGGTGTGAACCTACCCCACCCCACCCCAATACTTTTTGTTTTATGTGGGGCTGTGATGTGCCATAGAGCCTGGGTGAGGGGTACACCCATACTTTAGTACTCAGTTATGTAGGTCACTTCAGCCAAAGCAAAAACCTTGACAGAGACGCATCAATTTTTCAGTATTTTTTTCCAACATCAGTAGCTGTGTACAGTCATAAAATTTCATTATAATTGGATTTCATTGACAAATGTAGCGCCGTGTGTGTTGGGGGGAGGGGTCTAATAGGATATGTCTTTTGTTGTTTTTACAGAGATGGCATATCTGTTAGAATATGATCAAGAATACGACTGGGTGTCGAAAGAGTGTGACATGGGTCTCTGATTTTGAACTTAAACATACGAGCATCATTCTACATAATTGTGATGTGTTTAGTCATAAGTAATATGCCCCCCAAAAAGAATTTCCCCATGAGCAGTCGTTTGGGTGTAATTGGCGAAAAACCATTATGGTTTGTACATAACATTTACAACGTCACACATTTATAAAACACATTTTCTAGCTTTCACAAAGTAGATTCGTGCTGTATAAAATTATCATGTTGTTTTTTCCTTTCTAGACTATGCTTAAACTTCAAAGAAAGTTTGATGGGGTGAATAGATACATAATGGTGCAACACTGAAATTGTTTGAACATAACTTTACACTCAGCTATACAATTATGCAAAAAAAAAAATGCATAAATTATATTAAAAAAATTGTGTGTGGTATTAAACACACAATTTCAATTGCACATTGATAGATTCTAAACTATCCTAATTGAGATAAGTGTGAAAACAGTAGCTATAAACTTTTTAAAAAATTGGATATCTTGCTTATGAACAAAAATTTTGAAATCCTTGACAACACAGCAAAGAAAGTCAATTAAAATGGTGTGTTTTCCCTTTATTGTGTACTAAACTCTTGTAGATTACAGAATAATTTAGGAAAAATACACCATTCACAACATAGAATGAAATGAAGGCTAAAAACAAGAAACACACAATGCTTGACCATAACTTTACATCGTGACGAACAAACTTGAGGCTCTTTAACTAACATGCATAAATCCAAAAATAACAAAACACTACTCAAGTGATGTGTTTTTAACAAATACACTTTTATTTATCCCAAAATTGTGTCTAAACGAGTAATGAAAGCAGCATATACATATTGTAATTGTTTGTACATAACTTTACACCATGAGCTTCAAATTTCAGCAAAAAAGTGCCTCCACAAATGGACAAGAACCAGAAAATAAAAATCACAAGCACCTGTAGCTTTCTACTACACTACAGAACAACAGTGATGTAATTATCTGGTTTGAAATTGATAATACAAGGGAATAATGTGTGAAAATGGCAAGTTTGAACATAACTTTACAACCGAACATGTTGGTATTACTGAAGTCAAAATAAACGATAAAAATGGAAAATTACATCAAATTATGTGGTCAGCAAACCCCAGCATTTACCAGTTTTAATAATTGTGTCTACAATGTTTAATGCAAGTAACAAAACAAATCTGTACATGTTCTTACATAACTTTACAACATAGGGTTCAAATCTCTGCACAATGTGGTTCCACAATGTGAGAAAGCACCAAGTGAAAAAAGTTTAAACTTTCAATATATTTTAGAACACCAACAATACATTTAACACTCTTGAAAACTGATGTTAGTTAGCCATTGCTCATGCTTGCTATGGGCTGTGACATCGGAGCCTACCTTTTGCCCAAATACCTCCGCAAAGAAACACTTTTCTGTACCACTTTCAAACAAATATAATCTAGCACCAATTGACCTAAGTTTACCATGACCAATGGTTTTCAGCAGACCACTGGCACAGAAAGTACTCACTTTAGTTAGCTTCATACTTGAGCTAAACATGGGAGAAACAAATTAAAATTGATCAAACCCAACCACTCTCCACTCGCGTGCACTGTTGGAGAGTGGCAGAAAATCTACAGCCGACGCTACAATCATCCCCTATTTCTTGGATGTCATCTATTTCAGGGTAAACAGTCCTTGTTTCGTCTGGTGAGGCTTGAGGAATTTGACTCTCAGAGGATCTACTCCGACAATCACTCCTGAAACAGAAAAAAGAGACTGCTTTATTTATGTTGCATAATGATCACAGCGCTTTCTTGAAGCAACCCATGACAAGCTTCCTGCTGATCAAGTTTCCTAAGGAAACTTCAAACTTCTTTTCTTTATTGGCCAGTGACAACCAGTCCCACTTGTTTCGGGCCGTACCTTTCAACCTTTTATAATTTTTTAATGTCTCCATCTCAAACTTAAATGGAGCTAAAACATGTTCAAAATCCACATTTTTCTGGTTTCAAATACTTTAAAAAGATTCCTGGCTGCTATCATTCGTAAGCACAAATATGCTCACCAGGGTACAACCTGTCAGGGTACTGCACCACGACACATGTTTAGCATCCATTTTCTGGGTGCTTTCACTGCTGGGAAAGACCCTTCAGCCTCGGAAACTTTCGATTCAGGAAAAAATCCTGAAGAACTGAAACAGAGGGTCAAATAATTTCAATTTGTGCCCATGTTTGTGATTTGTTTTTAGCTAGCATCAGCCTAATATGTCTGGTTATTTTTCAACAGCTTTGTACTAAAATGGCTGGTTATTATTAAATTATGATATATCATGGCAGCTATCAGATCAAGGGTCACAAGAGGCCGGCAGATGTGTGTAAAATGCCAGTTTAAAAAACAAAACAATTGTAGGTATTATCAACATCACAAAGGTGGCTGATGATAAGACCTTGCATACCAATTTAGCCGACTCATCACAAAGGTCAAGGGTCACAGGGGGTTGACAGATGTGTGAAAAATGCTTACATTTTGAGAAAACATGGATTTTGCTGGTGCTGAAGCCAGCCCTTATTGTCACAAAGGTCACACATATAATGTAAATTGGTCATACACATGAGCCATAATGGCTTTGCCTTTCTTGTTCTTTATTTAGCCTGTGTTGCAGTATTTATTGCTGTATATTTAGCCCCGACGCATGGGGATGGATCGACCATGATAATTCAAGGGTAGAATCAGTTTAGAGACGACTTGGCTTTACTGTCCCACACTCATCAACAAATGCAGGACAAGACCACGAGGCTTGCTGACATCTCGTCCCAAGTGGGCCTCACCATTCACAAACAGAAAACAAAGACAATGAGGCTGAACGCAACCAGGGAAGAACCAGTCTTGCTTGCTGGCACCCCACTGGAGGAGGTGGAGTCCTTCACCTATCTCGGGAGCATCATAGACAAAAAAGGCGGCACTGATGCAGATGATGTCAGAGCACGAATCGGTAAAGCCAGAGCAGCCTTTCTCCAGTTGAAAAAAGTGTGGAGTTCCAGAGAGCTGTCACAACACACCAAAGTCCGGATTTTCAACTCCAATGTAAAAGCAGTTCTCCTATATGGAGCAGAGACTTGGAGATTGACAAAAACCACAGTCAACAGAGTACAGACCTTCATGAAAAGTTGCCTTAGAAGAATTTTGAAAATCCACTGGCCAGAGAAGATCAGCAACGTCAGACTCTGGGAGAGAACAGAGCAGAGAATGAAATTGGGCGAAGAAGATGGGGATGGATCGGTCACAGTCTGAGAAATCCAGCTTCCAGTATCACTAGGCAGGCATTGTCATGGAACCCCCAGGGAAAGAGGAAAAGAGGTAGGCCGAGAAACTCCTGGCGTCGAGACCTCCAAGCAGACATCAAGAGACTGGGAACCACCTGGAGTAGAATCGAAGGAGAAGCACAGGACAGGAGTTGCTGGAGGTCTCTCGTCGACGGCCTATACCCGGGTAGGGGTGACAGGCGTAAGTAAGTAAGTAATCAGTTTAGCTTGGTGCCATTAGGTGCCAAGCTAATCTGACACTATTCTTGAATTATCAGGGTCAGTCTTGTCTCCTGCAACTGGTCCATAGTCATTAGGTGACACCTTCAATATTTGGAAAATGCAGCCTTGGGGTTAAATGGGTTAACCTCTGTGCATGCAGTCACAAGTCTTTTCAGCACCAGTGACTGTGTACAAGATGGTTAACCCTTTGGTTGTTGGTAGCAGTTTATGTCAGTGATTCCTACAGGAATCATAACAGAAACTGCTACCGACAGCCAAAAGGGTTAATGATAGACCACTGTTTTCTCCCTGTACTTGCATTGTTACTTATGTTTTTCTTTGTGTCCACAGGGATGGTGAGTTGCCATCAGACTTGAGAACAGCCAAGCTGGGCTTGCTGCGAGCACGATTGCGACGGCAGTGCACGCAGACGAAGCATGCCACACGCATCAACACCTCCACACTGCGTGGCAGTAACAAGTTCACTATGGCCCTCATCAAGCTGGCCAAGGAAAACTCTTTTGGCGCTGCACAGACCTTGTCCACCATTCTGCACAAACCACTCCGCTGGCCTGATGAACGGTGAGATTGTCTTTGTGTGTTACTGAGGTTTCTGTTCACAGAAAATTTTCCATATATGACAGATAAATTTTGACAGGGATGGAAAAAAACGGAAGGCTGTCCATCACCGGGAAGGATAAATCTTGAGAAAAAAGAATAGTCCAGTTGTTAATGTATTGCACTGTTTACACTGGGACGGATTTTTTTGTCATGCTGTCTGTCCTGATGGCAGATGATTTTAAATCTTCGTGGAAAGCTTGATTACTGATTGGCATGAGATAGCCTGTGATTGTGTCACTGGTCGCATGGTCAGCAAAAGTTGTTTGACTGAATGTGTTCACTTTTACAGTAGAACCTCCTGTGAGCAGTTACTCTTTGTTTGACTGAATGTGTTCACTTTTCCAGTAGAACCTCCTATGAGCGGTCACCCCTGTTGCGAAGAAAAAGTGGCCATAAACGGCAGGTGACCGTTAACGGCAGGTAAAATAGAAGTTGACCCAGAAGCACTCAGAAATGTAAATCTGCGCTAACATAGCCACTTCTAGAGTTAGTGTATGTTAGTGTAGGCCCCAACAGTGCAAGTTCGCGGCCTTTGTGCGTGTAAAATCATCACAGTTAAGACAAAAGATGGGGAAAGAATAATGCACACGTACATTGTCCTTGTAAAATGTTGAACATGTAAACATTTCCACTTCAAAACTTCAGAATCGGTGCGGTGTCCTTTTGTCGCCACATTACACCCGATGAAAACAGAAAAAAGCGATCAGCCCATAACTGCACATGTAAGTCTTAAGCTTAACAATCAGTCTCCGCGGTGCATACCAGCGGAAAGATATGGGGAAAAATGTAATATTGGCATTTGTTTTTTCAAAATACATTACCGATGGCATTACTATCTGGGAATACACTCTATTGCCTATAGATTTCAGCAAAATTGTGTGTAGCACACAACTGGGGAGGAGACACCGGGGATCCAAGCACTATGACCCCGGGTGGCCTCCCCTTACTACCCTATCCCGGCGAGCACAGGGCGACCTCGTCAGTTTCACTCATAGCTCGACCGGGGACGGTCGAGTTTTTGCCTTTCTCCGTTCTACGGGTTTCAGTGGGTTTTGACTGTGGGCTTGAATTGGAGTCTTCGATTCAGCCCTGGACTCACTACATTCGTGGTTTTTCCTTTGACAATTGGACTCATTGTGACCTGTGCGCCGACCGGTTTTACCGGCTCTGACTTGTGAGTTCACCCTTGGCTTGGCCTTGGGGTTCGACGACGCACGTGACTTGTGCCCGGCTGGTTTGTGCAAGGTGGACTTCTTCGCCGGCGTAGCTGGTTTAGGGCCTTATGGCTTCTTCTGTGTCGAAGACTTGCCGCCGTGCGGGGACTTCCAGTGGCCGGTTGATGCACTCGACTCTTGCTTGCCGTGTTCGGGCTGTGCTTCGGACGGAACGTGTGATGGTGGCGCCGCTTGGACGGAAGACCGGTGTTCGCGCAGGTGGGACTTCTTCAGGCGTGACCGGTCCCCTCGCCCGCTTCGGTCTCCACGGGATCCTCCACGGGTGGACGTACTTCCCTCGGCGCATCGGGCTTTCCGGCCCACAGGTAAGTCCCCTTCTTGTACCGTTACCTCGCAGGTTCTCCCTCCCCTCTCCGAGTCTTCGGAGCAGGGTAGGCGAGTTTCGGAGTCACGCTCCCCACGCTCTGCTTCGTTAGCGCGTGGCTTGAGCCCATTTTGGTTCCCACCCCCCGCTCTGCTTCGGGCGAGCGGTCTGGGAGAGATGAGCGTTCGTCGGCCACCCCCGGCTCTAGGTCTCCGGAGCGGGGACGGGTGACGGAACGCAAGCATAAGAAAGAGAGTAAACGTGATAAGAAATGCTCTCGCTCACGCACCGAGGCTTCGGAACGTGACTCGAGACCGTTAGTAATGCTGCCTCCCCGCTCTGTATTTTCCGAACGGGCAAGGCATGCTTTGCTTTCTTCCCCCCCCCCCGCCCGCCCCGTCTCGCCTGGGCGGGCCCGGGGTGTGGTTGACTCTCGCCCCCCACGCTCCGAGGAGTCGGAGCGGGGGTCGCGTGCACATAATGGTCCCCTCCCCGCTTCGCTTCGCCTGAGCGGGCTTGGCGTGACCGTAGACTGTCCCCCCCCCGTCTCGTATCGACCGGACGGGCCCGGTGTGACTTGGACCCTCGCCCCCCCCCCCCCCCCTCGCTCCGAGGCTTCGGAGCTGGGGCAGCGGGCTCATAAATCGTCCCCTCCCCGCTCCGCCTTTCCTGAGCGGGCTTGGCGTGACCCTAGACTGTCCCCCCCCCCGCCTCGTATCGACCAGGCGGGCCCGGTGTGACATCGCGCGTCCTCCACGGTCCGACACATCGGACGGGGGGCCGCGTGCCCGGTATTTGTCCCCTCCCCGCTCCGCCTTTCCTGAGCGGGCTAGGGGAGACTATTGGCGGTCCCCCCCCCCCCCCCCCCTCGCACCGGTTCTCCCGGGCGGGCCAGGGGTGACCAGGCCACTTCCTCGGTATTCCGATCGCGGTTTGTCGCTCACGTCGGCTGCCGCGTGCGGATCCCGACTTCGAGGTGGACCGTCGCTTTGCCACGGTCCCTCCGTCGCCGCGGCGCGCCTCTTTGCGTGCGTCGCGGGCGGCTGCGTCTACCTCGCGCGCGGCGGTGCGGCACTCTCGTAGCCGCTCGCCCCTTTCGTCTTTGCCGCGAGAAGATCAGTTTGGAACGGACGTCCTCAGCCTTCATCCGTCGGACTCGGCCTCGGCGATCTTCTTGCAGGACTCGGCGGCGGGTTCTCCTTCCCGCCTTTTTCCGCTGTCGCGTCGGCCTCCGCCTCGTCAGACGTTGCCGGCCCTTCGCTCGGATCACAGTCGGTCCACGCTATGGGTGAGGCTTCAAGGCTTATCGCCAAGTCCCTACCGCCCGACGTCTGTCCGCCTTCGCCTCCTCCGAAGAGACAGGCTTCGGCCATGGTCGACGCGCAGAGGCAAGTCCAGCGCCGCAAGTCCCTCCCGCAAGCCGGCTTCCGGGACCTCACCGATGCTTCTCCGCCCAGCTGCGTAACGACGCTTTCGG
Organism: Semisulcospira habei; assembly: GCA_036245525.1. Classification (NCBI taxonomy): domain Eukaryota; kingdom Metazoa; phylum Mollusca; class Gastropoda; family Semisulcospiridae; genus Semisulcospira; species Semisulcospira habei. The sequence goes on from BTPG01000001.1 coordinate 280,432,695, forward strand.
CGACACGGGATACTTTACCGCCGCTCGATCGCCGGTGGGAATCAACTTAAGCTTCCGCCAGGCCTAGTACGCTGGACACTCCCAAGCCTTCGCCTTACCTTTTCCAGCGGTGGATGTGGCGGCCTTACTACAGGCGGGCGGCCGCAGGCTCGTCCAGAACTCGTGGCCTCGGCCTCTCGACAGGATCGCCTCCTTAGCGCGGATCTCGCTGGCGTGCTCGGGTTTGGAACTGGCTACCCAGGCAGCACTGCAGTGCCTACAGGATACGTGGGACCTGGAGGCTCAGTCCCCGCTTCGTGACGTGCGGTCCATCCTGATAGCGGCCAACCGGTCCGCCTACCATTCTTCCGCCACCGCCAGGGCAGCGGCTGCCAAATGCGACCTCTGGAGGAGGGATACCCTTTTGCGCCTCTGCTCGGACCTTCCCTTGTCAGTGAAGACCCAGCTCCGTCACGCCCCCTTAGGGGGTCCTCAGCTGTTCGGCGACACTTGGCACACCTTTAAGGAATCTTCCAAGGACTTGTGGCCCAAGCCTGCATCTAACCCAGCCTCGACCCGCTTTCGCGCCCCCCGCACGGCGGGGGTCGTTCCCAGCGGTCTTTCAGGCCCTCCTTCTCTACAGTCGGATCTTCACGAGGTCGGGCCCGTCCATTCCAGGCTACTCAGGCCGGCCCCGCCCCTCGCCCTTCTTGGCCCCGCGGTGCCCGTAGATCGGGCCGCGGTCGGGCTCTTTGACTCGCCCCCGCCTCCGCCCCCGCCTCATTAATCGGGCCTCCCGTCGGCGGGCGGCTGTCGCTCTTCAGCGATCTTGGAGATCGCTGTTCCCGGACGACCCCTGGATTCTTTCCACCGTTACCGCAGGCCTGCAACTTCGTTCCTGTCGCCTCCGCCTCTTCGCTGAGCACCCTTGTGGACCCAGGAACCGCTCGACGGCACACAGGCGGACGCTCTGCGCAGGGAAGTGGCGACCCTCCTCACCAAAGCGGCGACAGAGGTGGTTTTGCGGCAGGACTCTACGGCGTTCTACAGCCGACTCTTCTAGCTCCCAAACCAGGCCAGTTATCGACTTATCAGCTTGGCCTCGATTCATATCAGCTTGGCCTCGATTCATATCAGCTTGGCCTCGATTCAGGCTTGGCCTCGATTCAGGATGCTTATCAGCTTGGCCTCGATTCAGGATGCTTGGCCCCTCGATTCAGGATGGAGACGGCCAGGACACTCCGTGCGGCCCTCCGGCCGATGGACTTTGCGATCCGCCTCGATCTGTCGGACGCCTATCTGCACGTCCCGATTCATCCGTCGTTTCGCCGGTACCTTCGGTTTGACTTGGGGGGATCGTCTACCAGTTCTGCGCCCTTCCTTTCGGCCTCAACATCAGTCCGTGGGTGTTTACAAGACTGCTCGACGCCGTGATAGCCAATTTCCGTCAGCGCTCCTTGAGCCCGGCCTCCAATTACTTGGACGACCTTCTACTGCGCAACTTGGTCTCCGCAGCCCTCCAGACGGACAGGGATGCCCTGCTTTCCCTTCTGCGTCGTCTAGGTTTCCTACTCATTGGGGAAATCCGTTCTTCTCCCTCTCGACGGTTTCTACATCGGGGGATGGAATTCCTGACCGACCTCAACCTTGCCCGCCTGCCTCTGGCCAGGCGACAGAAGATAGTCGACTTAGCGACTTCGATGGGGATGGGATCCTCCTTCACCGCCAGGGTCTGGCTTCAACTCCTGGGCCTCCTCAGGGCGGCTGCGGACCTGCTTCCCTTGGGCAGACTTTATGCTTGGCCTCTCCAGCTACGTCTCCTTCTTCACTGGCGACCCTCGGGCGCTCTGTTGGATCTAGTACCTGTCACGCCTCGGGCTCGTCCTCACCTCGAGAGGTGGGCGGACCTCGCTTGGCTGGCTTCGGGGGTGCCCTACACTCCCCGCCGCCTCGGTGGTCTCTCTGTACAGAGGCGAGCCAGGCCGGCTGGGGCGTGCACCTGTTACCGGATTTCTCTCGGCCTCGGGCGTTGGCTTCGGGAGCTGTTCGGGAATCACGTCAACTGGCTGGAGCTGAAGGCAGTTGGATTGGCATTCGACGTTGGCAGGAGACCTTGGCCAATCAGGACGTCCTCGTGCTCTCCGACAACTCGACGGTGGTGGCTTACATACAGAATCAGGGTGGCACTCACTCGCCCTCCCTTTGCGTTCTTCGGTGCCACCTTCGCCTCTGGTGCAGGGATCGAGGCATTGCCCTACGAGCCCGCCACATCCCTGGCCACCTCAACGTGAAGGCGGACGCCCTGTCTCGTCGCGGACAATTGCTCCACACGGAGCGGTCCCTACGCCCGGATATTTTTCGCCTGCTCTGCTCTCACTGGGAAACGCCGCTAGTGGATCTGTTTGCCACCAGATGAAGCAGCCAGCTCCCGGTCTACGTCTCGCCAGTCCTGGATCCACTCGCTTGGGCAGTGGACGCGCTCCCCATTCCTTGGGTCGGCCGGATTGCTTACGCCTACCCCCCGGCAGTCCTCGTTCCGAAGGTACTGCGGAAGCTTCTAGGATGCTCGGCGGTCCTCCTGCTGGTGGCCCCCTTCAACTGGACCAAGAGCTGGACCACGGACCTCCTCGCGCTTGCGACGGACCCTCCTCTGGAGCTTCCTACCCCTTCCACGATGCTCAAGCAGCCCCGTCAGCGGCTTTTCCATCCGTGCCCCGTACGCCTCCGCCTACACGCTTGGAGGTTGTCCGGCACGCCCGCGCCGCTAGAGGTTCTCGGATGCAGCAGTGGCGGCAATTGCAGCAGCCCGCAGACTCTCTACAAGGAAGGTGTACGAAGGCAAGTGGAGGGTCTTTCAGACCTGGTGCACCTCCCATGGGCACCCTCCCACTAACCTAGCCTCCCACCAACTGGCGGAGTTCTTCCTGTGGCTCTTCGACGACCGGGGCTTAGCCCCGGTCGCCATCAAGGGCTACCGCGCTACGTTCGCGGACATCTACCGTCACCGGTGTCTTCCGGACCCAGGCGCCTGCAAGGATCTGTCGAATTTCTGGCTCACTTTGAACTCCGACGTCCGGTTTCACGTTCCCTAGTACCCCGGTGGGATCTTGCCTGGGTACTGACGTGGTTGAATACGGACCGGTTGAGCCCCTCCCCTTGGCTCGGTTCTCAGACTTGACCCGGAAAACCTGTTTCCTTCTGGCTCTCGTTACAGCGTCCCGAGTCAGCGAGCTTCACGCGCTCTCGATGCTCCCAGCCTGTTTGCGGTTCGTTCCGACGGCTCTGCGCAGAGGCTCTCCGATCCGTCCTTCCTGGCCAAGAACCGCCGCCCGCGGCGGCTCCTCAGGTGCTAACGATACGGCCCCTCTGTGGAGCGGACCTCTCCCCTGGATCGCGGCAACAGGACCCAGTGCGGGCGCTAAAGATTTACCTGCGCCGCTCTCAGCCGCAGCGCCGGGGGCGCTCGCGCCTCTTCTTACCTTGTCCGCGGGCAGACGCCACATCTCGGCCCAGATCGTGTCATCCTGGCTGCGGTGGGTGATTAGGTCAGACTACCTAGACCTCTCCCCACGCGGCGCTGAGCCTTTACAAATCCGGGCGCATGAAGTGAGAGCAGTAGCCACCAGTCTAGCCCTGGACCGCAACTGCTCGGTCAAAGATATTTTGGCAGCGGGTGGCCGGCGCTCAGACTCCACTTTCGCACGCTTCTACCTTAAGAGACCTATCCGGCTGACGTGACTCCCTGGCACGGGTGGGCGACATCTCCGCGGCCCAGCACTCCCTCCGAGCGCTGCTGGCGTCTTAGGCACATCATAGCTGAAATCGTCGGGAGTTCTCTCTCGAGGGGGCCGGCGGAGTGGTTGGGTTGTGGTTAGATACGGCACCCTCCGCCTGTTCGCCATTCTCCCAGATAGTAATGCCATCGGTAATGTATTTTGAAAAAACAAATGAATTTTTTTTCTAAAATGTATTTTTTTGAAAAATACTTACCGATGGCATTACTCGAATGGCCCTCCCGCCTGCCCCGCTTGCCTCTTGTGGCTATGTGTGAAACTGACGAGGTCGCCCTGTGCTCGCCGGGATAGGGTAGTAAGGGGAGGCCACCCGGGGTCATAGTGCTTGGATCCCCGGTGTCTCCTCCCCAGTTGTGTGCTACACACAATTTTGCTGAAATCTATAGGCAATAGAGTGTATTCCCAGATAGTAATGCCATCGGTAAGTATTTTTCAAAAAAATACATTTTAGAAAAAAAATTCATGTTTACGATATTTGCAACTGTGAGATACCAGTGTATCTTTTAAGGACACAAATCTTCGTCAGTCTTTCGGAGTTTCTGATATCGCGATTTCTGCCTCTGGATAGTGATACAGCAGTATCAGTAATGGCTCTCTTCAGATTAAAATATCTGTTTTGTTTCTGTGATTTAAGTACCGCCTGGTTAGACTGCAAGGACACCAGTTTCAACACCTGCTTAATCTGCTTCCGATTTAACCAATGGTACGGCCATTGACTTTAAACTAGAGCATTTGCTGTAATCAGTAGTCAATAATCATGGTGAGAAACTGAGCATGGGATGCATTCTAAGTAAGAGTATGAACAACAGAGGTAAATAAAGTCAACAGGAGACATTGAACTTCATGAGCCCCTGGGGCACATGAAAGTCTATGCCTCTTGCAGATGTGCATTTTGGACACGGTGTTCTGTCCCCCCAGTTAATTGTCAATCCCATTGATATACGCCGCCCCTTTCACGACGTGTCGCAACCCAGCGTGAAGCAGATGGCACGCTGACGACTTTGCCACTCAGGTCTGGCCGTGGCCATAAATTTTAGATATTTTTGCCTCCGATATGCTGACCGTTGGCCACGTTCAGAAAAGTGACTGTACAATCCAGGTACTTTGAATAGTAAACATCATCAGTACATCACGAAAGTGACTGTAAACGGCAGGTGACCATAAAATCCAGTGACCCTTCAAAAGAGGTTATGCTGTTTATGATGGCCTGTGGTTGAATGAAACAAATATCTTAGATCTGTGTCATGTGTGTAGTGTCTAAATGAAATTGACCTACAGGCAAATATCATGCATTACTTGACACTACACAGTGTACAGGTCAGTCCGCACTATTCACTGTGCCATTATTTTTAGTGCTGCATTTGCATAGACTTGTGAAGAAAAAACACTTGGTTGGTGAAAAGTCCTCAGACCGACATCAGCCTTAGTTGGCCTGCGCGTGCACGGGCCAGCTTAGGTTGACGTCGGCTTGAGGACCCAGCTGACACATTTTGATTGTGCAATCTTGGTTAACCCATATCATACTGAGGCTAAAACTAAAAGCTTCAAATTTGTACACTGCCATATGCAAGCTACGTTGTAGTACTTACAGATAACGACATAGACCAATGGCTTTAGTTCAAGGGTGGTGCCAGAATAGCTTGGCGCCTCTATATTCTGGCACTACTCTTGAACTATTTTATTCAAACTTATTTCTTACACACTGGTGTATTCCGAATGATACGGGTTAATTCAGAGCCCCTTCCATTCCAAGGAATATAGATTCAAAGTGGTGTTAGCAGGGGCCCATGAGGATCTGTGTCATGCAGTTAGATTGAATTCACTTTGTTTCTCCAAAACACATTACCGATGGTATTACTAATAGGAAACGTTACCTAGCTAGCCTAATTTTAGCCAAAATTTGGTTGTGTCCGTATAAGGGAGTGTTGGCAGGTGAGGGGCACCATAGTACAGGCAGTAACCCGAGTAGCCTCCCTTACACCCCATCCGGTGCGAGCTCACCCGATATGCCTCAGTTTAGTTCTTAGCTAGCCTGTAGACGGTTGTATTCGTACATCGCTCTTCGAATCTTACGGTGTGAATGTGACCGGCCGTATTGTGACTTTACCCTACTGTTCTGGCTTCGTTGGAGCTCACTCGCCTTGGGCTGTTTCGAACTTGGCTTGGAGCTCACTCGATTGTGACGGGTCGTCGTGTGACTTTGCCATTCTGTTTTGGACTTAGCGTGCCTGTGACTTGGAGCTCACTCGGATTGTGCGGGCTTGGAGCTCTCTCGTCTTGTGCCTGGTGCTGTTTTGAACTTGGATTGGGCGGCGTGGCTTGCTCTTGTGTGCCTATGACGGCTTGGATCCGGGTGGTGACTGTGAGGCCAGTGGCGCCTCAGGACGTCGCTTCAACCGGCGTGGGTTTGCTTCCACTCCGTCATGGCCAGGTAAAATCTCGGTGAATGCCCTCGACCGGCGCTCAGGGGAAGGGAAGAGCGCCGGGCGTCGGCACGCTCTGTGCACTCGTTTGAGTTTGTTCTCACCCTCGCGTGCGGAATTATTGGTGCGTGGCCTTGGTGCCCACGCTCGCTCGTTCTTCATTATGGCCTCTATGTTGCAGTTGCTAGGTTCGTACCTGCACGCAATGTGGCGATTTTCAGTGGCCCTTTGACGAGCATGCAGTCTGTCTGCCCTGTTCTGGCTGCGAGTCAACACTTCCCTGTGCTGTATGCGCCCCCCTGGCTGGAAGAGAGATGGTCCCAGCTGTGGGGATTCTACAGCCGTGAACGCCCGACACCTATCAGAGAGCGGCCCCCAGTTCCCGCTCAGAGTGCCACGGATGGACCCAGTACAATTCCCTTGACCGTGATGAATCGGGCCAGTAGGATGAATAATGCGCAGAATACCGCAGATGGGGCTAACAAGTTGCCCTTGACCGTGACGAATTGGAACAGGTCAGCTACCACAGCACACATTACCGCAGATGGGGTTTCTAAGCTACCCATGACTGTGACGAACCGGACCAATCCTACTACTTCCGGGCAGACGTCGGCACCTGAACGTACGACGATCTTAGCCCCGGGTCAGACGGCAGAACGCAGACTTGACAGACAGAAGGTGTCACGCTCAGTGCTTCGGGAAGAGAGACACGAGGCACAATCGCAACGGGACCCTGCCCCTACAGACGACCGCTCGGCTTCCCGATCACAGTGACGAACTTCTACAGGCCAGTTCAACGTCTACCGGGAAGACGCCAGTACTTGCACTTACGGCTGTCTTAGCCCTGGATCAGACGGCGGAACGCAGAAGCGGAAGGACGCTGGCACGCACAGTGCTTCGGGCAGAGAGGCACGAGGCGAACTCACGACGGGATCTCGCCTCCGTCTAGACTACCGAGCCGCTACTACCGGACCGACGTCAGCACTCCCGCCATCGACGGTCAAAGCCCCGGACCAGACGCTCCACAGCCAGATGAACGGACGGAACGGAAGAGCGTGCGCTTGCTGCGCAGAGTCACACGGCACGAGCCTAGCGCACCCCGGGACCCGAAACTCATCAGGTCTCCGTACATTCTGCATCCCTCTCATAAGTCAGTGATGAGTCTCCACAACTGGACAACTGACTGAAAGGAAGAGCGCTCCCTCCTTGCACAACGCACGCCGGGACCACGAGCCGTGCCTGCTCGACGAGTCCCATAGGATCTACGAGCGTTCAGTGTCACGCGCCCCGGTTGGGGAGAAGGTGGCACGACCGCGCCTTCGGCTGTACGGAAGAGAGCACTCTCACCGCACAAGGGAACCACGAGCTGTTTGCGCGAGGGGCCCACGCGGCCGTCTACCACATGTGATGTAAGCAGGGCAGAAGGACTACTGGGGGTGGGAAGAACCGAGAGGACCCCCGCTCTTGGGTCAGGCCGCCACTACTACTGCGTTGTTGCAGCAGGCACCATGAGGAGTCTGGTCTTTCTTGCTGCCACTTCAGGCTCCCACCTGCCATAGGGACTATAGTACGGCTGTCCAAGACTACCATAATCCTACAGAAGTGTTCTGCCTCTTACTAGTACCCCCGGCAACGTTTCTCACCCTGTACGTGCCTTCCACATAGATCGGAAGACTTCAACTCCCGGGCGTTCTTTGCCTTGTTCCCTGCGCACCTCGATGGAGGCCCCTAGGAGATGTGCCGTTTTCTCTTTCTAGCTTCGGCGACCGACGTCAGATTCCTGCCGGCGCCAGGGGGTCTTTCGCTTGGTTCCGTGTTCTTGCGCGGCAACATACTGACTCAGGACTTCGTTACACGCTCCCCCACCCGGGTCTGCCCTGGGGGACTTGGGTGGGGTTAGGTATTTTTTAGTTCCCAGGGTCACCCTGGTCAACCCCACAGGGTGGGTTTTTCTCTCTATTCTGGGGCATGTGTTTCTGTCTACCCGAGGTCCATTCACCTGTATTTGCCTTTTTAAAACTCTCCCTACTGTCTGAACTGCCTGTAGCTCTTGATATTGGATGTGTGTTGCTAAATGGTCTTAGCTTTATTTAGCCCCTTGTGTTAGGTTTATTTAACGTATTTGACCGGCTGGCGACATAAATTCAATGTTCTGTTTATTTTTTTTTTCACAAGCAGTGCAGGCACGTCCTGAGAAAGCCTTGTTGCTGTCGGGACGTTAAGCAATGTACAATCAATCAATCGTTACACGCTGCGAGGCTCGGAGTCGTCCCCCGCTCGCCGCGGTTCGGACCTCCTGACCTACCGGGTGCCACCTACGTGGCGTACCTTGCCTTACTCGTCGCCTTGCCGGATACTTCTTCGGGGGAACGGGTGCTTCAGGAGGCCACCTGCACTACTACCTTGAATTCCTGATCGCTGGTACCGACTACGACAGTTGACTCGCGCTCCTGCCAGTTGGGCGTCTTGTGCTTCCACTTAGCCGGCCCTAGATGTTGTTAGGGCCGAGATGGACAGAGCCTCCTGAGAGCAGGGTTCGTCATGGTGGGCAGAACCAGACGGGTGATTCCGGGCTACTCGTTGACTTCTCCCACCGGTCTTCCCTAGAGATAGAGGTGGAGCCCTCTTGATGACAGCTCGAGTTCTCTTCGCTTCCCTCGACAGGCGCGGCTCCTGGGTCTACGCGAGCACATCTGGCTTCACGCCTCCTTGGGATGGAGTCTCGCTCGATCTTCACGTACGGCGATCACCGGAGCGGCGAATTCACCGGATGGCGCACTCAGCGCGACGGGTTTTCTAGAGTAGGAGCCCTTCAGGGGCCAGTGTACCACAGCAGGCTCTCTTCCCTTTTGTTGCTTCAGTGTCTTCTGCTTCGGCGGCTCCAGTTCCCCGGATGACGTTCTGTGGACGACCGTCATCTCCTTCACTGGGCGGCTCTCGCGACGGGAGAGTACCTCTGCGCCTTCACTCTTGTGGTCCCTTCGCCGTCGCAAGTCTCTCCAACAGGGGAGTTCACCTGGTTATGAGAGACTACTCAACCTCCTAGGGATCCAGCTTCAGGTTCGTTGGCGACGTTTGGACCTTCTCACCGTCTCCAACAGCACTGCAGTCTTCACCCTCTTCCCACGGGGCGGGCAGCGGTTCCTCGTCCGTCCTCCTCGCCCAGTGGCCGTGGGTGCTGGATCGAGACTTAGCTTCCCAGCTGAGAATCTTCCGGGACTTACGCAGGACAGGCTGACGCCTCTCTGCTTCGCCTTCCCCGTTCATCTCCGCAGTCCGGAGCGGTCGTCGCCCTCCATCTCATGGGAAGACCTCTCGTCCCTCCGACCTACGGTGCTGTCCAAGCTCCTCCTCCGGTTCAAGGTTGCGGCACGGACCTGGGCCTAGTGTATTCATGCTGCGGTTTATGCTGGTGGGCTGCCAGCGTCCTGACCTTCGACGGACCACCAACACGTTTGATGTCTACAGCCCGAGACCTCTTCTTCCGCGCCTTGACGTTTCGCAGCAAGCCTTCGCCGCGAGAGGTTCTCCATGCGGCTGTGGTACCTTCGATATGGTTGGACACTCAACCGGATGAGCCTGCGACTGGAGGGACATGTCCTGGGTGGCTGTTGGACCGTTGATGCATCTTCCTTGGAGATGGGGCGATTCCTCGGCGGTGATCTCCGTTCTCTGGCTCTTCCCCTTCTTCCTTGACTCCGTTGCGGTTAGGGGCTACTGGACCAGGGTCGCTGATGAGGACCACCCCAGATCAACCGACTCAGGTACCGGCAGCCAAGTGTTGTGCCAGACCTTCACGACGTGGGAGTCTCACTGTGGGCGCCAGGAACTCCTAGTCTTGGCCGACATCCCCACCGTCGTCCCCCTGCATCACTTGCTTGCATCCTTCTCCACCAGGCGTTCCGCTGGGGCGAGGATCGGGGCTTCGCGCGAGACTCTTCCAGGCATCTGGCTGTTGTAGCCGACTCTCCCCTGCGTTGCAGCCAGCTTCTCCACACCGGGTGGACACTATGGCCAGGCATCTTCCAGAAGACTGAGACTAATTGGGAGTCTCCCATGCTCGACCTATTCGCGACGAGGTGGAACCTCCTCTCCGCGCACAAGAAACGCTCAAGCAACCACGACAGGCGCTGTACCAGGGACCTGGCGTGGTGAGCCCACACCAGTAGAGGCTTTTCCAGGGCGGCGGTGGATGCCATCGTTTCGACATGCAGACCCTCGACCAGACGAGTTCCAAGGGATGTGGCGAGCACTGAGCGACGGCTGTGGCGACATCCTCTCCTTCCACACGGATTGACGGTGCCCCAGCTGGTGGGGTTCTTCCTTCACTCTTCACCACCAGCATCTTCTGGCGCCATTCACCTTTTGGGGCTACATAGCTGCCAACCCTCCCGATTTTATCGGGAATTTCTCGATTTTTTTTTTTTCCCCGTTTTTTTGTACATTTTTCCCGATTTTCAGATTTTCAAGTTTTGTTTGAAAGTTCGAGGCATTTTGGCGTACCGCTCCCAGTCAAGCGCCTGTAGTTGAGAGCCTGCCGCTATACTGTACCGCTAAGCTTTCGGGGACCCACAGCCAGTCTTGATTACGCATGCGCAGCAAATTTGCATCTATTCTGTGTTTGTTCCGGTTCCTTCGAAATTACCCTGGTCTGGAGCACATGCTTAGCGATTTTCACAAGTGTTATTTTCGATTTTCAACAAAATGATGCCTCCAAAGAAGCAGAAGTGGTTGGTGAAGTTCCATCCAGACTACAAGCGTTCCTTGCATCATCGACGAATCAAGAAAGGGTGAACACTTTGCCGTTTGTAAAATGTGCCGGGCGGAGATAAACATCGCTGCACAGTAAACCTAGGCGGGCTGACGCACACTGTGTTTGATTATTCGGCTGGAACAAGGTGCGTACCCCCCCCCCCCCTGTTGTTTGATTTTTCTGCACCTGGAAAGCAAGGGCTAGCATCGTGGAGGCCGCAGCTCAGGATTTTCGTTGCCTCAAGGTTGGCAGCTATGGGGCTACTCGCCATGATCGCCGACAACTACCGGCAGGGGGGCTGGCCCGATCCTGGTAGCTGCAAAGACCTCTCCGTTCTGATGGCCCACTTCGGTCTGCAACGCCCGGCCCTGCGTTCTCTGGTCTTATCTTGGCTTCTTCTTCTTGTCGTTCGCAGTGGGCTATACGGTCAGACCAGCACCGGTGATGAATGACGTCATTTTCTCCAGGTCTTCTCGACTGCCGTAGAGTTTGGTCTGCAGTGGAGTTGGCGATGGCCACACTTCTTTTCTTTTATCGTCCAGTAGGGGGCATCTCTGGAGAATATGTTCCGCTGTTTGGTCTTCCTGACCACAGGCGCAGGTTGGTGATGGTGCCAGCTTCAGCTTTCTGTTCATGTGAGCGTTCAGTCTTGGCATCCCAGCAGAGTCTCTGAAAGCAGACCTAGAGACAACAGTGGAGATGCTGTACCCACTGTTTGGAAAGATCTGGGAAGAGGAGGTGATGCCGGCTGACTGGAAGGAGGGGTACCTAATCAAGCTTCCCAAGAAAGGCGACCTCAGCAAGTGTTCCAACTACAGAGGAATCACCTTGCTGTCACTACCAGGAAAGGTCTTCAACAGGATCATCCTGGAGAGAATGAAGAGCTCCATTGACCCCAGCTGAGAGACCAGCAAGCAGGATTCAGGAAGAACCGATCATGTACAGACCAGATCGTCACTCTCCGCATCATCGTGGAACAGTCTCTGGAGTGGAGCTCCCCGCTGTACGTCAACTTTGTGGATTATGAGAAAGCATTTGACAGCGTGGACCGAGAGACTCTGTGGAGACTCCTACGACACTACGGTGTACCCACAAAGCTCGTCCGCCTGATCAAGAGCAGCTACGATGGCATGACATGTCGCGTGATCCACGAAGGGCAGTTCACCAGGGAGCTCCAGGTCAGAACTGGTGTCAGGCAGGGGTGTCTGCTGTTTCCGTTCCTCTTCCTACTGGCCATAGACTGGGTCATGATGATGACCACAGAGCACAGACAAAGTGGAATACAGTGGACACTGTGGACACAGCTTGACGACCTCGATTTTGCAGACGACTTGGCATTACTGTCCCACACTCATCAACAAATGCAGGACAAGACCACGAGGCTTGCTGACATCTCGTCCCAAGTGGGCCTCACCATTCACAAACAGAAAACAAAGACAATGAGGCTGAACGCAACCAGGGAGGAACCAGTCTTGCTTGCTGGCACCCCGTTGGAGGAGGTGGAGTCCTTCACCTATCTCGGGAGCATCATAGACAAAAAAGGCGGCACTGATGCAGATGTCAGCACGAATCGGTAAAGCCAGAGCAGCCTTTCTCCAGTTGAAAAAAGTGTGGAGTTCCAGAGAGCTGTCACACCACACCAAAGTCCGGATTTTCAACTCCAATGTAAAAGCAGTTCTCCTATATGGAGCAGAGACTTGGAGATTGACAAAAACCACAGTCAACAGAGTACAGACCTTCATGAACAGTTGCCTTAGAAGAATTTTGAAAATCCACTGGCCAGAGAAGATCAGCAACGTCAGACTCTGGGAGAGAACAGAGCAGATAACAGCAGAGAATGAAATTGGGCGAAGAAGATGGGGATGGATCGGTCACAGTCTGAAAAAGCCAGCTTCCAGTATCACTAGGCAGGCATTGTCATGGAACCCCCAGGGAAAGAGGAAAAGAGGTAGGCCGAGAAACTCCTGGCGTCGAGACCTCCAAGCAGACATCAAGAGACTGGGAACCACCTGGAGTAGAATCGAAGGAGAAGCACAGGACAGGAGTTGCTGGAGGTCTCTCGTCGACGGCCTATACCCGGGTAGGGGTGACAGGCGTAAGTAAGTAAGTAAGAGCGTGTTCAGTCTGTTGTGGCCGGTACGCAGTCTGATCAGGATGACTTGCTGCTCTCTGGTCATTGTGTGGTAGTCGTCTCTGTTTGACCTTGGCCTCATCAATGCCTTGATGATTGTCTTTTGCTCACTATAGCTGACGCTGTTTTCTTGTTGATCTTTTGTGGCTCCTTCTTTCGCCAGCTCGTCTGCCCTTTCATTTCCTGGTACCCCACAGTGAGCTGGTATCCACTGGAGGACAACTCTTCTGGTTTCTCTGACCTTCTGCAAGGCTTTGGTCAGCTGGGCGAGCTTCTTGTTCTTGAGGGCCTGAAGGACTGAAAGGGCATCGGAGAAAAAGACAACTTGGTAGCATGGGTCTGCGGAATTCTGAACCATGGAGGCGGCCTGCATAAGTGCTTCTTATCTTGGCTTGACTTCGCAAACGAAGATTCTATAGGGCTTGCCCACGTCGTCCCTACAGCCTGCACTGTGGAGCTTTTTGGTGGAGTGCAGTGTGTGCAGTACTGGCCCCACCCTTTAAACCCTTGGTTCGTTTGCCATTGCCTAGCAAGCTGGGACGGTGGCATCGAGGTCCTCGGGTCGTAGGTTTTATATCAAACTGTCCTTGTCTTAGTCTCTGGCTCAAAAGCCTTCCCCGGAGACACGGGGGCTTTGGTGTCAGGGGTTTCCTCCCTTAGCCTTTCCACAGCCAAGCGGCCAGGCCTGCAAGGCAGCAGGGGACTCGTGGGGGCCGGGGTCATCTATGTCCCGTGCAGATGTGAACATCTGCCCACTGCCCAGACGGTGACACTTACCAGAGGAAAAAAATCCGGTATCGAACCTCGCACCTTTGGCATTGGAGGCAGACGCGTTCTCTGGTACCGAGATGGGATCTACATTGGGTGCTTCCCTGCCTCAACTCAGACCGTTTTGAGCCTCTTTTGTTGGCGCGCATGCCGGACGTGACGCGGAAGACGTGCTTCCTCTTGGCCCTTGCCACGGCTTCCAGGGTCGGTGAACTTCACGTGCTGTCGACACGCCCAGATTGCTTGCAGTTCCGGACGGATGGCTCCGTGCTACTGCTACCTGAACTGATCTTTCTGGCCAAGACGCGGGCGCCTTTGGCTGCCCCACAGATGATAACTATTATACACTTTCAAGTGACAGACTCCACCCGGGAGACCAGACTGCAGGACCGGTGAGAGCCTTACGTGTGTACCTGCGCCAGACCAAGCCACTCCGCAGAGGACGCACCTGCCTGTTTCTCCCTCTGTCCCCAGGTAGACGTAACGTCTCAGCTCAGACCATCTCCTCCTGGCTCCAATGGGTGACTCGCTCTGCCTACTAGGATCTCGCCCCTGATGCAGCCAAATGTATGAACATCAGGGCACATAAGATCAGAGCCATGGCCGCAAGTCTCGTATTCAACCGCAACTGCGCTGTCAAGGACATTGTGGCGGCCGTGGGATGGCGATCTGAGACTACCTTGCCCACTTCTACCTGAGGGACCTCTCCACCCAGCAGCAGAACCTTTCGCTGGTGGGAGACTTCGCCGCAGCGCAACACTTCCTCCCGGTGCCATAGGTGCCGTAGGTTCTTAGCTAAAATTATCGGGAGTTTGCCTTGGGAGGGCGGGTCTGAGGGCCAGTGTCTTGTTTGGGGGCACTATAGCGGCACCCACCTCCTCTTCGGGATTCTTCCTATTAGTAATACCATCGGTAATGTGTTTTGAGGAAACAAATGAATTTTTCTTTAAAATGAATTTTTTCGAAAAATACTCAGTTTGCTAAGAAACTAAACTGAGGCATATCGGGTGAGCTCGCACCGGATGGGGTGTAAGGGAGGCTACTCGGGTTACTGCCTGTACTATGGTGCCCCTCACCTGCCAACACTCCCTTATATGGACACAACCAAATTTTGGCTAAAATTAGGCTAGCTAGGTAACGTTTCCTATTAGTAATATCATCGGTAAGTATTTTTCGAAAAAATTTATTTTAAAGAAAAATTCATTTTTTGTGGCAATCAAAGGGCTAAATTTGTCAGTGAATTTATGAATGTTGAACTGAAATGACCTGTTTTTATAATATTTTAATTCTTCTCTGCTGTAATGTGCAGGCCCAGGAGATTCAGAAAAGATGTGTGGAAGAAGACATGTTTGTACAAGGATGCTGCTGACAAACAGTGCGCGAACATGTGTCTGCCATATGCCAATCACTGCCGCAAACGTATCTTTTCTGTGCAAACCAACTGACAACGAAGTATGCGCATATGCAGTGCATTGACATTATCAATTTTATGGTCATATCATTAAGCACACAGTCTTACCGAACTGCAAAAATAATGTCCTTTCTATTTGTTTGTTTTAATTAATTTTTAATAAGGTATGCACATTATTTATATCCACTTAAAAAATAACCTAGTAGCAGGGTGCATATTGCTTAGTAGGCAAAAAGTTCAAACGATATGAAACCAACTTTTATCATGTTTAACCCATTTCACCCCAACATTAGATGGATTGACCATGATAATTCGAGGGTAGTGCCAGATTGGCTTGGCGCCAATCTGGCACTACCCTCGAATTATCATGGTCAATCTGTCTCCTGCAACTGGTAGATAGGAGTGAGTTAGTGGGGCTAAATGGGTTCAGCAAATGTTGCTGTATTTTTATTGTGATGTAATTTATGTTTCTCTGTGCGTGTGTGCTGCATGTCACCTTGACCGATGCAAAGATATCATGTACAATGTGGATCAGCAGATGTTTGAGTTCTGTACAGCCAAGAACACGGACAACACCCAGTGCTGTATGCCTGTCATTGACCTCCGCCACGACATCCCGCTCTGCTTTCCCCATGCTGCTCAAGCTGTAAGCCAAGCTTGTTCTTCTGTATTTGAATGTTTGAAAGCTCCTTGTGCATGCAGCCGCCTGTACTGTACTGTTCACAGTACCTGTTCCTGAATGCCAGGGAGGCAACCAGACATTTCCGCAGATGGGTCAGATGTCCTGGGTTTGCCAAAATGAATAGGACAACTGATAAGCAAAAGAAATGCGACATAATATGAGTCAACGGAAACAAATGAATGTTTCTAATGATTTGATTGATGTCACATTTCTTTTGCTCATTAGAATATTTGGTACGCATAAGATAGTGTTTTGTGAGTGGTCACAGCATGTGATACAGACTTAGATGCTAATGTGCTACGTAAAATACGAAGTCCATAACAATGGAAAAGAGATCCAACATAGGCAGCTTCAAGGCAAATATTACAGGACATTATTGGCTGTCTTCTGTCTGTCTTCAGTTTCATTTATTCAATCTCGGACCCACTGGGGGCATGAGAAAAATGACAAAAACACAAACATAAACTGTGCTCATGAAATAAATATAACATTACACATACATTAATGGGACATTTTAACTTTGCAATTGGACTATGACCTATGCCTAGTTGCATCCCAGGCATGCTCAAGTTAACTGGGTGGGGGTGTCTTCTAAATTTTGCCATTTTAATGGGTGACAGTCTTAAGTCCTGGAGACTGATTCAGCTTTTTTGAAATTAAAAAAGCTGAATTTCAGCCTTTTTGGTTGAGACAGAACAGCCCCTTCAGCCGGCCTGTTCCATTGGCAAGAGGCATAAATCCGCAGGGGCTTATGAGAGTTTATGTCTCTTGCTGGCGGTTTCATTTCAAATTATTGCACTGGCACCCATGCATTATCACAGTTTCACCCCTTGTGCATACAGCCACCCGTACTGTCAACAGTATCAGTGGCTGCAAGCACAAGGGGGCTGTGGTTTTTAAAAACTGATTTTTGGCTCATTTGCGATGGCAAAAGTGATGTCTGTCGGCCGTCGGACATGGTAAAAACTTTAGCTTTGGCATTTTCGCAGAGGCTATTCAAGCTATGGTCTTCAGATTTGGCCCAAGGATAATTTGTGACAAGACCTTTCTAAACATACCCATTTCAGTGACCTCTCTCAAAGGACAAGGTCATAGTGGGTCCAGAAGTTGGTCCAAAAATAGGTAAAACATAGCCATATTTTGACCAAAAGATTTTTCTTTGAAATACTGTTGATGATGATCATTTGTAGAGCACATTTCTCCATCCAGTAATGAATAGAGAACTGTTTACTGTATTCAACTTCAAACCCAAATTTGTTAGACAGATACCTGATGATATGACCTTTCCATACATACCGATTGGATGACCCCTTGAAAAGGTCCAGGGTCACGAGGTCAACAAATGTGTGAAAATGTCAAGTTTTGATAGAATTTAAGTTTTTGATGAATGGTACACGTGAGTCATTAGGGCTTTGCCATTCTTGTATTGTTTTCTCAGGAGCTGGCAAAGAAGGAAGAGGCTGCAGAGGTAAAGAAACGACCACGCAAGAAGACAAAGCCACCTGCACTGACCCGCCCTCCTCGCAAAGGGAAAAAGAAGAAGGGGAAAAATGCACGGCCACAGAAACCCATGCCTCCAGACAAACCTACTGGTGATATCAGTAAGAAATAAAATGGATTCATTTTGACAATTTGGCTGTCAGCGCTATTAGCCCCATTGATCCCTGCAGGAATCACCTCAACCCAAAATAAGGTGCTACTGACTGTCAAGGGATTACTGCTAGGGCAGGGAAAGTTGTACCACCAGAATTAAATGTACAAAGTGATTGATCTTGAGTGTTCACACTAGGGGCTTTGTTTTCTCAAAACTCTTTACCGATGGCATGACTAATAGGAAGGTACACTTAGCTTACCAATTTCAGGCCAAAAATTTGTTGTGTACACTTCACAACCAGGGGGGCGACTCCAGGGGGCCGTTACCAGGACGCCTCGAGTAGCCCCCCCCCCCCCCCCCCCCTTGCCTCCCTATCCGGTCACGTGCCTGGCTGTTTCCCGCCAGTCTTTTTGCTTAGCTCATCAAGACCGGTTATGTTCAGCCTGCTTGGCTTCGGCTGTGTACGGTGAGATTACCCGGAGACTTCGTGTGGATTTTCCGTTTCGTATGTGCTTAACCCTTTGGGGTTGGTGTGCTTCCTTGGATTTATGTGAAAAAAGGAAAAAAGAGAGTGTAGAGAGAAGTGAATATGTAAAGCTCAGAGGATTACCTTGCGTGGTGGAGTGTACTTGGTGGTTTCTTGGGAAGGAGACCTACCCAGGTCGCAGCGGCTGTGACAAGGTAAAGCTTCGGTGATTGTTTCTGCCGGGAAATAGAAGACCAGGTGGCGGCTTTGACCGGAGATTCTGTTGCGCAACTGGTCGTGAGCGCGGGGCCTCCTGGGTGACCCCGTACCCTTACAACGGGTCTTTGTCTCTTTTTGCTTGTTACAGTACACAAGTGATGACCTGCACCAGGTGCGGGCAGTTCCAATGGCCGACAGACTCCCACGATGTGTGCCTGCCCTGTGTGGGCTGCTCCTCCGGGCAGACGTAATACCTGCGCAGCGTGGGTCAAAGAACGCTGGTCACAGCTGTGGGCCTTTTACACCAGAGAACAACCAGCCCGGGCAAGGGAGCCTTTCAACCCCGCCTCGATGGTCGCCACACCATTGCCGCTGAGGCGTGCCACTTCAGACATTGTGGACCTGTCGTTGCGTCCGGCATTACCCCCCACCCTGGTGCCTTGACCGACGGGACAACAGCCATCAAAAACAGGCACTAAGTGCCCTACTGGACCCTTCGGTGGCCGAAATGCCGGCGCGACCAGGCAGCGGGACCTCTATACTCACGCTCAGGGGAGCCTGTTAGCAGTCGGAAGGACGCACCACCCCACCAGATACAAGGCAACAGAGACCCTACCCCACCCTTCAGTGGCCGAAATGCTGGTCCGCCCACAACGGGAGATGCTCCCCAGGCGGGTCCAGGCAGCGGGTACTCACTCCCCACGCTCAGAGAGCCGTCAGCCGCACAGGCCATTGGCCGGACAAGCGTCGTGAGCGGGCGCCAAAATTCCACAGGCCGTCACCCAGAAAGGGGGAAAATCGCTAGCCACCAGCGGGAAGAACTGCCCTGCTTCCATGATTCCGGCGCTTCATCCACCCGTGGAGACAGACGGGTGTCGGGTAGTCGCCGACGAGACACCCCTCCTCCTCGTATCCAGTCCTCCGTTACCCCACCTATCTGCTCGAGGAGCAACGAAAGGTGCAACCAGTGGTCCCAGTCGCCGCACCACTCGGCAAGGAAAGCTCCCCGCGCTTATGGGACTCGCAGCACCACCAGAGAGGACCACACAGGGGAGGGCCGAGGCTCGTGGCATTGTCGATGGCAGGACCGTCCTGGTAGAGATCGCCCGTCTAGCTCTACCATCGGGCATGATCAGGAGTCTCATCATAGCAGCAGCCTCAGACGCCTGCAGCATCGCGATACTTCGGGCTCCCGCTCCGCCTCTCCAAGTAGGAAGGCCTCGACTGACCCAGCGCCCGCTTTCAGCTCGTCATCGTCCCTCCGCGACGACCTCTCGGAGCCGATTGGCGCGTCGATCTTCCTCGTGTGATTGGCGCCTTCACCCCCAGCGTTGGGGCCTCGCAGACAGTGGCCAGTCGTCATTCTCGGTGGATTCTTCCCCGCGTTCCCGCTCGAGCCAGCCCCGCCGGACTTCGTCTCATCGCGGGAGCAGGCGCTCTTCTCCCCCCACGCCTCCATCTGCGCGCAGGGACCTCCGCTCTTTTCCGCGGTCCAGGGGGAACGACGACGAGGCCCTTAGCCTTCACCCAGAGAACTCTGAATCTGCTCTAGGGCTGGCGGACGTCCGCGAGCGGTGTCGCCTAGCGCTTGATCGTCCGGTTCATCATCTTCGGCTGGTGCAGCTCCAACTTCGCAGACGCTTCGCTCCCTGAATGAGGCCTCCTGACTCATCCCCTCCTCCCCCCCCCCCCCCCCCCCCCCCCCCCCCCCCGGGCTCCTGCCCTCCTTCTCCCCCCCCCTGAAGAGAAAGGCCGCTCTGATGGTGGAGACGCCGCGGCAGTCCAAGCGCTTCAAGCCCCTCCCTCAGCCGCCAGCGTTTAGGGATCTCATGGAGGCGTTTTCTGTGCAGCTTCTAGCGGACATATTCGGTGACCAGGGCTTCTTCTCCGACGCTAGATGGCCAGCGGGAATGGACGTCAGCGTTCACCAGCAGTGGTACACCGGGCATTCTCAAGCGTTCTCATGTCCCCTGCCGGCGGCTACGGATCCCTTGCGGCCTGGAGAAGACAGCGAAGCTGGTGTGGAACTCTTTAGCGTGTGCCGGCTTCCTCGAGACGGCAATGCAGGCCGTGGTAAGACGCCTCGAGGATACTTGGGACCTTTCCACCTCGGCTCCTCTCCATGGCGGTAGCTAACTGCGACCTGATGCGGTGGGATGCCCTGCTGGGACTCTGCTCATCCCTCCTAGCTTTAGTTAAAAACGGAGCTTCACCAGGCTCTCTTCGGGGGATCTCTTCTCATTGGAAGACCGGCAAGGAGTCTTCCAAGGAGCTCTGGCCAGCCTCAACCGTCCCCGCCGCTTCTCGCTTTCAGTTGGCCTGCAGAGCCGTGGGTCACGCCCTGCGGCCTACCCGGCACCGGCCTCCACGTGGTGTGGGTGGGTAGTCCCCTCAGTCCCTGACTGAGTGGGCTAGCAGACGGGTGCCATCTTTGTCTAGGATTAGGACTTGATATCAGCAGATATGTTGTTCAGTCTTTTTCACTGGTCCAGTTTTTAAGGAGCTGTGCTAACCCAGTCTTACCATGTTGGATTGGTCCTTAAAAATACTCATGAGCTTTTGGTCCTTTGGATCCCAAGTGTTTGCCGTGCTTGGAGACCCGTGTCGGGGGAGAAGAGGATCCTGGTGGCTGAAACACTCCACTTTGGCCTTGACTTCTGCCTAAACGGGAGGCTAGTCGTACCGGCCTAGTCAATCGGCTCTTGTCACGTCGAGCCCTATCCCCCTGTTGACATGCGGGTTGTTATACGGAGCACCATGCTATAGCCTCTGATGCTGATTAGGTGCTCTACGCCAGTATTCCCCTGCATTCAACAGTGTGATAGAAGGCGGTGGCTCAAACGGTTCAATCGGGCTTACCCCCTTGAGTATATCTTTCGGGCAGTCTCCATTGTACGTCGGCTGGAGACCCGCCGACAATTGCACTTTCCCTTGTTGGGCTCGGTGGCTGGCGGGGACCCCCGGGGGATGAATATCTATCATACTATAATATGGAAAATATCAAAAAACCAAAACTGGCACCAAAGCGGCACATAGCCACTGACATTGACCTTGAAAATGATAGCGACTCCGATTGTGGGGAAGCGACGCCTCAGGTTTCGGCCGTCTGGCCTCGCTTTCTCATTATCCACAGCAAAGTTAAAGAGAAGCCTGTTTCCAAGCTGCACCCTTTCCTGGTACGGGAGACCCTCAGGAGCTGTGTTGGCAGGCCTGAGGCCCAGCGCCTCAGGTCTGGTGACTTGTTGGTAGAGTGCCGTACCCGGGCACACTCCAATGGGCTACTGAGGCTCTCCTCCATCGGAGACACTCCAGTGGAGGTCACTCCCCACAAAACAATGAATTCCTCTAGAGGAGTGATTAAAGATCAAGCATTGGCCGAACTGTCTGAAGATGAACTTGTATGGAACCTTAAGACACAGGGGGTGACCTACGTCAGGCGCTTCATTTCCAAACGAGGTGGTAGGGAAATCCGTCTCCCTACCATCATCCTGACGTTTGGCACCCCCACAGCTCCTACTGCCATCTGGGGAGGTTACTACTCCCTAAAAGTGAAAAAGTACGTCCCTCTCCCCCTCCGGTGCTTTAAGTGCCAAAAGTATGGCCATGGGCAGAAGACATGCCGCCAGGCAGAGGCTCTATGCGCCCGTTGCACTAAGCCCGGACACTCTGCTGAGTCCTGCACAGCCATCCCCCTGTGTGTGAATTGCCAGGGGGCGCATATGGCTTCGGACAAGAAGTGCCCTCGTTGGATCTCCGAGTGCAGGATTCAGCAGGTGCGTGTGGAGAAGTGGCTGTCCTTTGCGGACGCAAAAAAAACTGGTTGACGGTCCTGATGCAGCTGAGGCTGCTCCAAACTCAAATAACAACTTTGTGTATACTTTCAGTGCTGCGGTGGCAGGCAAGCGCCCCACCAAAGACTTCTCTTGTCAAACCCCAACTTTTTGGTTGGGGGCGGAGCCTCGGATCCTCTCGCCCCTGGAGAGTAACCCTCCTCCGGTGGTGACGAGGAGCCAGGGAACGCAGAGGGCGGACGCTACCGGTCCGGTGGCACCGCCTTCTGCTGCCCCTAAGCCTCAGCCCCCACCCAAGCCTGCTAGTTTGTCAACGCCAAAGGCTTCTGGCTCTGGTCAGCCTTCTAAGGCCTTTAACTCTAGCGGCAGGACCGCTGCCCAGGACCAGAAGTCTAAGAAATCTATGGGACCGCCGTGCGCACGGGCCCAGAAGGGGAACACTGATGTCCCCCTTCAAAACAAATATGCTGCATTGGAGGAGCAGATGGAGGGAGTGGAAGTTGCCGATGCTGCGGCAGCTCCACCCCCTTCATCTCCTAAGAACCAGAGGAGGCCCGGGAGCCGGCCCCCCTCTGTTTCTCCGACTCCTTCCAAGGCAAAGGAAAAAGGGGGGAAAAACTCCGCACCCCCAGATAAGACATAATCATGGACTCTCTGCTTCAGTGGAATTGTCGTGGTTTTCAAGCTAACTTTGAGGAATTACGTCTTTTAGTCAAGTGCTATAACCCCTCAGTAATATCTCTTCAGGAGACTTACCTGAAGACTTCTGACCCTGTGCCCTTTAATGGTTTTAATGTTATACATAAAGGCTCTGATTCGGAGAGGCGCTCGGGTGGAGTGGCTCTTCTCATTAGTAGCCAAATATTATGTAGCCCCGTTAGCATCGACACCTGTCTTCAGGCTGTCGCAGCTCGGGTTACCTTGAAGAAGACCATAACCATATGCAGCATTTACCTGCCACCATCCCTGCGGGTCTGTAGTAATGATTTTTTTAATTTAGTTGATCAACTGCCCCCTCCCTTTATTCTCATGGGGATTTTAACGGTCACGCTCACCTTTGGGGTAGTGACCACTATGATGGCAGAGGTCAGATGTTAGAAGATGTTTTTTCTCAACTTAACCTGTGTGTCTTTAACGATGGTTCACCTACATACTCTAACCCAGGTTCAGGATCTAGTTCTGTTCTAGACCTCACTGTGTGTGATCCTTCTCTCATGCTGGACTTTGACTGGAAGGTTCACGATGACCTGTGTGGTAGTGACCACTTCCCAGTAGTCCTGTCATCGGTCAGCTGTGGGGAGGATCCGCCGGTGGGGCGCTGGAATCTTAAGAAAGCTAACTGGCCTCTGTTCGCCTCCCTCTTGTCCCACCTGGGTCTGCCCTGGGGGACTTGGGTGGGGTTAGGTATTTTTTAGTTCCCAGGGTCACCCTGGTCAGCCCCACAGGGTGGGTTTATCTCTCTATTCTGGGGCATGTGTTTCTGTCTACCTTTTGTCCATTCACCTGTATTTGCCTTTTTAAAACTCTCCCTACTGTCTGCACTGCCTGTAGCTCTTGATATTGGATGTGTGTTGCTAAATGGTCTTAGCTTTATTTAGGCCCATGTGTTAGGTTTATTTAATGTATTTGACCGGCTGGCGACATACATTCAATGTTCTGTTTAGGGTTTTTTTCACAAGCAGTGCAGGCACGTCCTGAGAAAGCCTTGTTGCTGTCGGGACGTTAAGCAATGTACAATCAATCAATCAATAGCCTCCCTCTGTCAGTCTCGTATTACAGAGGAGGTGGTCATGTCATCTGAAGAACCTATTTCTTCTTTATTTCCTCAAAAACATTACCGATGACATGACTACATGGGAATATCTACTTCTAGGCTCAATTTTAGCCTACTTGCCCGTTGTGTGCCCACACAACCCGAGAGGCCCTCGGGGAACCCCCCAGAGGGGCCGAGAGTTATCTCCCCATACCCGTCTTACCAGATCCGGTCACGAGACCATTCAGTCTTTCTACTTCGCTCGTGGAGAGAAGACGTGTCTGGCCCGCGCTCTCGCCGCCTCGACCGGTCTTCTGCCTACCGACGCTGGTTGCCGACTTCGTGTGCTCTGCGCCCGCTTCTACCCTGCCTTCTATCTGGCCTTCTCTTCCTGCTTCGTTGGGCCTCTTGCGGGGATTCTTCTGCTTCTGTGGACGGCGGTTTGACTGCCCTTCCCCCCCCTTCCCTTCGTTGCAGAGGTAAGGTAGCGGTAGTTCCCTCGGCCGGCCCTCGGGCTGAGAGCCGGCTGCCTGTGGGTGCTTCCCTGCTTTTGCTTTGGGGTTTGTTTCAGGGCGTAGCGCCTGATTAGCTCACGGTCGGCTGTTGCCGTGTCGCGCCCGTTTTGCACGTGGGCCTTGGGCTCCGTGTGTCTTAGCCTGGTTAAAGCCCCGCTAGCCCTCCGAGAGTGCCCCATTACGCTTTCACCGGGAGCCCGCCTACGCTTCGATAATGTCGTTGTGCTCCCGGTGCGATGACTTAGGTTTGATAATAATAATGATAATAATAATAAGCACGTTAAATAGGCGCCTTTTCCCAATTGAAAATCGGCTCAAAGCGCTGCCCCGAACTGGGCCCAGCTAGCGCGCTCACGCGAGTTACGCGCATTCACTCACACACCGAACGTAAGCACAGCTTTCACGTGGTGCCAAGGGCAAGCTCAAGCGAGCTGCTGTAATTTTGGAAGTTCAAAATCGTGGTATTGGTTGGGTGGACCCTTGCTGTTCGGCGACTCAGTCTCTACGGGTCGGCGGTTCGTTCCTCGTGATGTCTGTGCGACTTGGCCGGAGACGCTTCGTCGGACCTCTGGAGTTTTATCGTCGAGAGCGACCTCCGTCTACTATCTTTCGTCCGGATCCTGTGGACACTTCAGCCGCCCCTTCGGTAACGACCGCCCTTCCTCGCATCGGCCCTCGGAACGGTCTGATCGTCGGGACCCGGCGTTGTGCGCTGACCAGAGGATCGCCACTGCTGCCACGCCCGCTGACCCTTCCGGAGGGTCTGTTTACCGGCACAGCGCCCGCCTCACTGAGCCCGGCCTGCAGCAGTCCGCCATGAGCCGTCCCACGTTGACTGGCCTTCATCCTCTCTCTCTCCCCGAGAAGCCCGCTGATCCTTCCGGAGGATCTAGACGCCGGCATAGAGCCCTTCTCACTGAGTCCGGCCAGGAGAGACGTCAGCCTCAACCTGCGCGACACGGTCGCGCCCCCGACTCATCCCGTTCCACCGTCACTTCGAGACACTCACGCTCGCCCCTTGAGCGTCGCTGGAGGGAGCATTCGCCTCGCCGGGATCGTCGCCGCTCCCCCCGGAGGATCTGAACGCCGGCATAGCGCCCTGCTCTCGGAGTCTGGCCGAGAGAGGCTTCAGCCTTAGCTTGCGCGACACGGGCGCGCCCCGACTCCCTCCGTTCCACTTTCAGGTCACTTGATGGCTGATCAGAGGACTGCCACTGCTGCCACGCCCGCTGACCCTTCCGGAGGGTCTGTTTGCCGGCACAGCGCCCGCCTCACTGAGCCCGGCCTGCAGCAGTCCGCCATGTGCCGTCCCACGTGACTGGCCTTCCTCTCCCGTCTCTCCCCGTTCAGCCCGCTGATCCTTCCGGAGGATCGGTACGCCGGCGTAGCGCCCTACTCACTGAGTCCGGCCAGCAGAGACGTCAGCCCTAGCTTGCGCGACTCGGTCGCGCCTCCGACTCCTGCCGTTCCACTTCAGTTCGGGACGCTGATGTGCACCGCTCGAGCGCCTTCGGTAGGATTGCTGTTCGGACTCAACCTCCGCACCTGGGTCTTCACTCGGCTGATGGACGCCTTAGTCGCCTTAGCCCGACAGTCCTCCTCCAGTCCACGTCGAACTACCTGGACGACCTCCGGTTGCGCAACCAATCAGAGACTGCGCTAGCCACGGACAGAGATGCCCTCCTGCACCCCCTGGCATACCTGGGCTTCCTAGTAGACGACGGCAAGTCGGATCTCTCTCCCTCCCGCCGGGTTGTGCATCTGGGTATGGAATGCGCTACCAACCTCAACACGGTACGCCTTCCGGCGCCCCGGATCAAGAAGATGGCGGATCTAGCCGACCAGTTAGCTCGGGAGGATGCAGCCCCCGCCAGAGTCTGGCTTCAGTTGCTGGGTTTGATGAACGCCGCAGCGGATCTTATCCCACTAGGGCGTCTCTACTCCCGACCAATTCAACTGCTTCTTCTTCTCTATTGGCTCACGTCTTCCGGAGACTTGACGACCGCGGTCCCAGTGTCCCAGATGCTCCATCTGCACCTTCGTCGGTGGACCGACCCTACGTGGCTAGCGTCGGGAGTTCCCTCAGCCTCTCCCCCTCCACAGGTCTCTCCTTGCGTCGATGCCAGCCTTCGGGGTGGGGGGGCCCACCTCCTACCCGGTTCCTCGCGACGGCGGGCTCCTGGCCCTCACACTTGGCGCACACCCACATCAACTAGCTGGAGATGCAGGCCGTCTGGCGAGCCCTTCAGGCTGGGGATTACCTCCTCGGACACCAGGAGCTTCTCGTGCTTTCGGACGACACGACGGTGGTCGCTTACATCTAGAAGCAAGGTGGCACACGCTCACCTGACCGGTGTATGCTCCTCTACAGGAAGATGTGTTGGTGCGAGGACCGGAGCAGTATCCTTCAAGCCCGGCACGTTCCCGGATGCCTGAATGTCTTGGCCGACTCTTGGTCTCGCCGCGACCAACTCCTACACACGGATTGGACCCTGCGACAGGACATCTTCGGATGATCTGCGCCCGCTGGGAGACTCCCCAGGTCGACTTGGTCGCCACGAGGTGGAACCACCAGCTCCCCCTCTTCGTCTCCCCGATTCCCGACCACCTTGCCTAGGCTGTCGATGCGCTCTCCTTTCCCGGGGACGGACTTGTGGCCTATACCTGTCCCCCTACCGTCCTGGTTCTCTAAGTCCTCCTCTAACTTTGGGGCTGTTCGGCGTTCCTCCTGTTGGTCGCGCCGTTCGTCTGGAACCGCTCCTGGACTACCGATCTGCTCAGCCTCGTCACAGACCCGCCCCTGCTGCTGCCCACCCCGCGGGCCATGCTCAAGCTTCCACGCCAGCCGCTGTTCCACCCCTGCCCGGAGTGTCTCCTCCTTCACGCCTGGAGGTTGTGCAGCAAGCTCTCGGAGCTAGAGTCTACTCAGGGGAAGCAATGGAGGCGATCGCTGCGGCCCGGAGACTGTCGACCCTTCGAGTCTACGAGGGAAGTGGCGAGTCCTCTGTTCCTGGTGCACCGATCATGGCCTTACGCCCACGGATCTGACGCATCCTCCGCTGGCGGACTTCTTCTCTGGCTCTTCCGAGACCAAGGCCTAGCCCTCGTCACGGTACGCGGTTCCTTGTCCATGATTGCGGACACCTATCGTCACCTGGGACGACCCGATCCGGGCGCCTGCAAGGACCTAGCCGACCTTATGGGACACTTCGGCATCCAGCGCCCGACACTCCGCTAGTTCCTTCCTCGCTGGGACCTACCCTGGGTGCTCACGTGGTTGAACTCCGCCCGCTTCGTACCATTACCTTTGGCCCAGCTCGCGGACTTGGCACGCACAACCTGCTTCCTGCCGGCACTTGCTACCGCTTCGCGCGGGAGCGAGCTACATGAGCCTTCAGCGCGCCCTGCCGGTCTGCAGTTCCGAACAGACGACTCCGTCCGGCTGCTCACGAACAGGTCTCCTTTAACTCCGCCTCAGGTGATCACCGTTAGGCCGCTGAGAGACCAACCCCGGTCCCAGGAGACCAGGCTACAGGATCCCGTGCGCGCCCTTAAAATCTATCTGCGGCGATCCAATCTCGTCCGCAGGGGGCGGTCGCGCCTCTTCCTGCCCTAAGACCCAAACAGCGTGACATTATAGCCCAGACGATCTCTTCCTGGCTCCGCTGGGTCATACGCTCCGCTTATCAAGAGATAGCCCTGAGGGAGCTAAGAGGCTGCACATTCTCGCACACGAGGTACGAGCTATGGCCACGAGCGTCGCGTTTGAGCGAAACGGCACTGTCAAGGACATCGTGGCAGCCGTGGGTTGAAACACCGAGTCGGTCTTGCCCGTTCTACCTCCGGGACCTGGCTAGCCAGCAAGAGAATCTCGCACTGATGGGGGACATCGCCGCGACGCAACACTCCCTCCCGGTGCCACCGGCACCGTAGGTATGCACTTCGCTAAAATTGTCGGGAGTGTGCCACGGGGTGGACGGCGTTGTCCTGTTGGGGGAGTTGTGGGCGGCACCCGCCTCCTCTTCGCAATTCTCCCATGTAGTCATGTCATCGGTAATGTTTTTGAGGAAATAAATTCATTTTTCTCTAAAAGGTATTTTTTCGAAAAATACTTACCGATGACATGACTCGGATAACCCTCCCCCCTGCCCCGCTTGCCGCTTTCGAGCGAAGTATCAGACTGAATGGTCTCGTGACCGGATCTGGTAAGACGGGTATGGGGAGATAACTCTCGGCCCCTCTGGGGGGTTCCCCGAGGGCCTCTCGGGTTGTGTGGGCACACAACGGGCAAGTAGGCTAAAATTGAGCCTAGAAGTAGATATTCCCATGTAGTCATGTCATCGGTAAGTATTTTTCGAAAAAATACCTTTTAGAGAAAAATGAATTTTACTACTATTTTGTTGGACGTAGCGGGTGAAACCATCCCTAAAACAGAGCATGGAATTTTCCTCTTTTTGGCGGATTTCCGCTTAAATGAAGCTGCCATTCCGCCGAAAATAAAAATTTCCGCCGAAAACAAAATCGTAAAGTCACTATTCCAATACCGTGTTTCGCGATCTTTATGTGGCTGATATCCCCAAATCACGTATTCAAAATTGAGCGAGGCGTTAGCTTTAGCTCGCACAGGTCGCTTCCGGTCTTCAGTGGTAGTCGTAGTCTGGTCAAAATATGGCGAAGAGAAAATACTTAAACGCGGAGACAGAATAGACGATTCAGGAGCCAAGAATATTTGGAGATGGACTTGGCTCGAGAAAAGCGTAAACGACGAGCTCCGCGCTCAGTGTATTTGCAAGTTAGCGGCCTGTGGGCAGGCGTATTGCCGCGAACTGCGCAGAGTTTGATATTAACTACGCGGCCGCGTAGCTCTTGATGCTCACGTGTCTACAGCGAAACACAAGAAAGCTAAAAGCAGTGCCATTGGAAATATTACTCTTGATGGTGAATAAATTTATTACAATGTATTTTTTTCCAGTAAAGTTCGATGAAATTATGTTGAAAAATCTATATAACCTTTCTCCAGTTCAGTGACATAGTATTAAATAAGAGAGAAAAGGAATCCATACTTACAGCTGATTAATCAGAGATTATTAAAGAAAGTATATATATATATTATATAATTAAACTCAAATTTAAAAAAAAATGAAAAATGGAAAGACATTCAGATGTATTTTGAATAAGCATTTGGATATATTCTGTTGAATACTTTAAGTTTTAGTATAACTTTTAAACCTTTGACACAAAAAAATAAAAAGTGCACCCAAAAAATAAGAAAAAAAAGCAAGCTTTTTAGGTGGTTAAACTGCTCAGTTTCTCTCTAAAATGCACCAGACTGCACACATTTTAATGTAAATTTTCAAATTTTTTTCCGGGGGGGCATGCCCCCGGACCCCCCTAGTGAAAAGGGGTTTTCCTCTTTTTTTAGTACGAGTAATTCCATGCTCTGCTAAAATTTCCGCATCAGTCCCTGAAAAGCTGAGAGTACCATGGTTCAACGAAGAGTGCCGCAAGGCCCAAATAGCACGCAAATCTGCTCAGCGACGTGCTTTCCGTAATCCGTCGCAAGTGAATATTTTAACCTTTAAAAGACAGAGGGCAAAAGCTCGTTACATTTTTAAACGTGAACGCCGTGCTTCCTGGAGACGCTTTGTCTCATCTTTAACTTCTCGGACTCCGTCCCAGAAAGTATGGAAGGCTGTTCGGAGAATTAGGGGCGGGGGTGGCTCGGCTTCTGTTGGCCATCTTAGAGATGGTGCCAGCTTGGTTACAGATAAAAAAGCTGTGGCCAATTTGCTTGCCTCCACCATTGCCCATAATTCTTCAACGGAGCACTATTCACCTTTCTTCCAGAGAGAGAAGGAGAAGCGAGAGTCTCGTATTTGTGATTTTAAGTCCAATAACTCAGAAGACTATAATGTCCCATTTACATTATCAGAATTGCAGCAAGCCTTGCAGAAATGTAATGACTCTGCTGCTGGCCTAGATACCGTCCACTATCAATTCCTAACGCATCTGCCTGAGAGGTCACTCCTTGTACTTCTCAAGGCCTTTAACCATATCTGGAGAACTGGTCATTTTCCGCCGTCTTGGCGCCAGGCTGTGGTTGTACCGATCCCCAAGCCGGGTAAGGATCCTTCCGACCCGGGCAACTACCGGCCTATCGCTTTGACATCATGTTTATGTAAAACTATGGAGCGCCTGGTCAACGCCCGCCTGGTGTGGCATCTTGAGTCACAGGGTCTCCTCACAGACCTCCAGTGCGGTTTCCGGCGCTTCC
Organism: Semisulcospira habei; assembly: GCA_036245525.1. Taxonomy (NCBI): domain Eukaryota; kingdom Metazoa; phylum Mollusca; class Gastropoda; family Semisulcospiridae; genus Semisulcospira; species Semisulcospira habei. The sequence goes on from BTPG01000001.1 coordinate 280,463,248, forward strand.
GACCCCACCCGGGTCTGCCCTGGGGGACTTGGGTGGGGTTAGGTATTTTTTAGTTCCCAGGGTCACCCTGGTCAGCCCCACAGGGTGGGTTTTTCTCTCTATTCTGGGGCATGTGTTTCTGTCTACCCTTTGTCCATTCACCTGTATTTGCCTTTTTAAAACTCTCCCTACTGTTTGCACTGCCTGTAGCTCTTGATATTGGATGCGTGTTGCTAAACGGTCTTAGCTTTATTTAGGCCCCATGTGTTAGGTTTATTTAATGTATTTGACCGGCTGGCGACATACATTCAATGTTTTTTTTTTTTTTTTTTCACAAGCAGTGCAGGCACGTCCTGAGAAAGCCTTGTTGCTGTCGGGACGTTAAGCAATGTACAAACAATCCGGCGCTTCCGTAGTACAACTGACCATGTAGTCCGCTTTGAATCATTTATTCGAGATGCTTTTGTCAACAAGCAGCATGTCTATGCAATTTTCTTCGATCTTGAGAAGGCATATGACACTACCTGGAAGTATGGCATAATGTCTGACTTGTGGGACATGGGTTTTAAAGGGCACCTGCCCATTTTTATTCACAATTTTTTGACTAACCGGTCGTTTCATGTCCGTGTGGGCTCCACCCTCTCCGACTCCTTTGAACAGGAGATGGGTGTCCCACAGGGCAGCATTCTATCTCCTGTTTTATTTAGTATTAAAATTAATAATATTGTAAAGGCCGTCAAGGATGATTCTGAATGCTCTTTGTTTGTTGATGACTTTGCTTTGTGCGCACGTGGTCGAGGACTTGCGTCCCTTGAGAGGCGCTTGCAGCTGTGCGTTGATCGCATCCAGGGGTGGGTGTCTCTCAATGGATTCAAGTTCTCGCCCTCCAAGACTGTCTGTACCCCACCCGGGTCTGCCCTGGGGGACTTGGGTGGGGTTAGGTATTTTTTAGTTCCCAGGGTCACCCTGGTCAGCCCCACAGGGTGGGTTTTTCTCTCTATTCTGGGGCATGTGTTTCTGTCTACCCTTTGTCCATTCACCTGTATTTGCCTTTTTAAAACTCTCCCTACTGTCTGCACTGCCTGTAGCTCTTGATATTGGATGTGTGTTGCTAAATGGTCTTAGCTTTATTTAGGCCCCATGTGTTAGGTTTATTTAATGTATTTGACCGGCTGGCGACATACATTCAATGTTCTGGTTTTTTTTTCACAAGCAGTGCAGGCACGTCCTGAGAAAGCCTTGTTGCTGTCGGGACGTTAAGCAATGTACAATCAATCAATCCAAGACTGTCTGTGTGCATTTTACTAACCAGACGAAATTTTTTCCAGAACCTAGCCTGAGCATTGCTGGAGTGCCAATTAAGGTGGCCGAGGAGGCAAAGTTTCTGGGGGGCATTTTTGACAAAAGACTTACCTTCCGCAACCATATTAATTACCTTAGAACCTCTTGTCAGAAGGCTCTCGACATTCTTCGTGTCGTCGGTCGTACTGACTGGGGTGCGGACCGTACTGTCTTACTTCGTCTGTACCGGGCCCTTGTTCGGTCCAAACTGGATTACGGCTCTGTGGTGTATGGCTCAGCTTCCAAGTCTGTGCTACAGCGTCTGAACACAATTCACCATCAGGGTCTGCGGATATGTCTTGGGGCCTTCAGGACGTCTCCGGTTCCTAGTCTGTATGCCGAGGCAGGGGAGCCTTCTCTCAAGCTCCGCCGCATCCGCCTCATGCTCAGCTACGTTCTGAAACTGAAGGCCCATCCAGACAACCCTGCCTATGATTGTGTTTTTAAACCATCGTTTGCAGAGATGTACGATACCCATCCGGGAGCTGTCCGTCCACTTTCTTTCCGTGTCCGACCTCATCTGCAGGCGGCCGGATTGGACCTGGACAGTGTTTCGGAATCCCTGCAACACATCACTCCACCTTGGCTCTTACCAGTTCCTGACATCTTGCTGGACTTGACTGCCCACAAGAAAGACTCTACTCCACCAGCCATATACCAACAGAGCCTCAATGAACTGCTTTCAATTTTTCCTGGCTATTGTCGCATCTATACCGATGGGTCAAAGTCTGAGGATGGGAGAGTGGCTGCGGCTGCAGTGTCCTCTCGCCATCCTAGACGCCCATTTAAGCACCGCCTCCCAGACCACTCATCTGTATTTAGTGCGGAACTTCAGGCGGTTCTGCTGGCACTCAGGCATGCTTATCGATCTAGAGAAAGGAACTTCCTGATTCTGTCTGACTCTCTTTCTGCCCTGCTGGCCCTTCAGGGCACCGGAAATGACCACCCACTGCTGGTGCAGATCAGAGAGCTCCACGCGGACTTGATGAAGGAATATTATGATATCATTTTTATTTGGGTGCCAGGGCATGTGGGCATCGAAGGCAACAGGATCGCAGATTCTGCTGCCAACGATGCCCGCAATGACCCTGTCCCTGACACACAGACTGTTTATAGTGATTTTAGACATGTGGCTAGTGCGTACATAGCCCATGAGTGGCAGTCCGAGTGGGACAAAGAGGAAGCTAACAAGCTGCATGAAGCTCTTCCTAAGTTGTCCGATGGTCTACCTTATCGCTGCGGCAGCCGCCGTGAGGAGACTGTCCTGGCTCGGCTCCACATCGGGCACACGTATGTTACGCACTCTTATTTACTTAAACAGGAGGAGCGTCCATGGTGTTATGCCTGCGACGAGCAGTACTCTGTTCAACACTTTTTGTTGTCTTGTGCTGATCTAATCAACACAAGGTATAAACATTTCACGGCAGACTCCTTGAAGGTTTTGTTCCGGGATGTGCCCCCGGACAAGATCTTCAGTTTTCTGAGAGAGTGCCATATTTTTAATAAGATTTGAGCGTTTATAGATTATGATGTTTCTATTATTTTTACCTTTTTGAGAGTCTTTCAACGTTTTCTTTAAAGACCTGTGCGACATTTTAGCCTGACATATTTTTAAGGTATATTTACATCATGTCTTAAGGCCTTTCTTTTAGTCTGGCTGACCAGATTTTTACCCTTCCCGCCGTGAGATGGCCTTAGTTGCCTGCTCGGCGTTAAACCCAAATAACTAACTTCACGCCCTGCGGTCTCTCCTCCCGTCTTCCCAGAGGCCGCGGTGCGCTCGGCCCCCACCCCCAGCACGCTCGCGCGCTCTCCCCGCAACCACCCCTACCTGGTCCAGAGGCGCCCGGAGACCGGGGTGCGGCCAGGCCCACTGACTTGTCTCCCATCCCCCCGCCAATTCCTGTAGGGTCTCCAGTCAGCGGGAGGCTAGCCCATCACAGCGGCGCGTGGCGCCGACTGTTTCGGGATGACCTTTGGATTCTCTCAACCACCTCGGAGGGCCTGAGGATCTCTTTCCAGTCTCCATCTCTGTTGCGTCACTCTCCCCTGTGGACTCAAGTCTGTGCGACGAGGTAGTCTCTCCGCTGCGGAAGGAGGCCACGGAAGTTGTCTCACGTCTCTACACCCCGGCCTTCTTTAGCCGTCTCTTCCTCGTCCCCAAGCCCGGCGGCAAGTGGTGTCCGCTCATTGACCTCTCAGCGCTAAACAAGTACATTTTGGCCCCTCGCTTCTGGATGGAGACGGCCAGAGCTTTGAGGGCCGCAGTGCAGCCCCAGGACTTCGCCTCGACCTGGCGGCCCCCACCCGGGTCTGCCCTGGGGGACTTGGGTGGGGTTAGGTACTTTTTAGTTCCCAGGGTCACCCTGGTCAGCCCCACAGGGTGAGTTTTTCTCTCTATTCTGGGGCATGTGTTTCTCTCTACCCGAGGTCCATTCACCTGTATTTGCCTTTTTAAAACTCTCCCTACTGTCTGCACTGCCTGTAGCTCTTGATATTGGATGTGTGTTGCTAAATGGTCTTAGCTTTATTTAGCCCCATTTGTTAGGTTTATTTAACGTATTTGACCGGCTGGCGACATACATTCAATGTTCTGTTTATTTATTTATTTATTTTTTTTTTTTTTCTTTTTTCCACAAGCAGTGCAGGCACGTCCTGAGAAAGCCTTGTTGCTGTCGGGACGTTAAGCAATGTACAATCAATCAATCAATCAATCGACCTGGCGGACGCCTATCTTCACGTTCCCGTGCACCCGGCGTCCCGTCGTTATCTTCGCTTTGCCTTCGGTGGAGTAGTGTATCAGTTTTGGGTCCTGCCCTTTGGACTCAACCTCAGCAGGACCATCGACGGCGTCCTCTCCAGGTTCCGACAGATGGCCTCGAGCCCAACTTCCAACTATCTGGACGATCTGCTCCTCCGGAACCAGATGGCGACAGCCTTAGAGGAGGACCGGGACACCTTACTGACCCTGCTCCGCCAGCTCAGATTTCTGGTCAACAGGGGCAAGTCCGATCTCACTCCCTCACACCGGTTCATTTACCTAGGCATGGAGTTCCTGACCAATATCAACCACGTTCGGTCCCAGAAGGACGAATCCAGGTAGCGGATCTGGCTCTCCAAGTCTCTCACGCGGATGCTCTCCCAGTCGGGGTGTGGCTCCATCTGCTGGGTCTCCTAAGCATGGCGGCGGACCTCCTTCCTCTTGGCAGGACCCCACCCGGGTCTGCCCTGGGGGACTTGGGTGGGGTTAGGTATTTTTTAGTTCCCAGGGTCACCCTGGTCAGCCCCACAGGGTGGGTTTTTCTCTCTATTCTGGGGCATGTGTTTCTGTCTACCCTTTGTCCATTCGCCTGTATTTGCCTTTTTAAAACTCTCCCTACTGTCTGCACTGCCTGTAGCTCTTGATATTGGATGTGTGTTGCTAAATGGTCTTAGCTTTATTTAGGCCCCATGTGTTAGGTTTATTTAACGTATTTGACCGGCTGGCGACATACATTCAATGTTCTGTTTCTTTTTTATTTTTTCACAAGCAGTGCAGGCACGTCCTGAGAAAGCCTTGTTGCTGTCGGGACGTTAAGCAATGTACAATCAATGTACAATCAATCCTCTTGGCAGACTCTACTCTTGTCCGATCCAGCTGCATCCTCCACTGGCGCCCATTGTCCGGCGATCTGACGGCACTGGTCCCCGTCTCCCCCTTGACCAGATCTCATCTTCTGCGGTGGACGGACAAGACCTGGTTGGCGTTGGGGGTTCTGCTCTCTTCCCCAGCATCCCGGCTCTCCATCTGCACAGACACGAGCCGCCCCGGCTGAGGAGCACACTTACTCCTGGATTTCGTTCCAGCATGGGGCCACTGGTCGCAGGACCACGCAGACAGACACAGCAACTGGCTGGAGCTGAAGGCCGTGTGGTTAGCGCTCTCCTCCTGGGAAGATCACCTCACTCTACAAGAGATCCTGTTGCTGTTCGACAACTCGACGGTTGTGGCCTACATACAGAACCAGGGCGGGACGCGCTCTCCCTCTCTCTGCATCCTTCTCGAGTCCTGTACCAGGTCCTCCTGTGGTGCAGAGATCGCGGGTGGCGGACCTCCTTCCTCTTGGCAGACTCTACTATGGCCCGATCCAGCCGCATCTACTCCTCCACTGGCGCCCATTGTCTGGCGATCTGACGGCCCTGGTTCCTGTCTCCTCCTTGACCAGATCTCATCTTCTGCGGTGGACAGACAAGACCTGGTTAGCGTTGGGGGTTCCGTTCTCCTCCCCAGCACCCCAGATCTCCATCTGCACAGACGCGAGCCGCTCCGGCTGGGGAACACACTTACTCCTGGATTTCGTACCAGCCTGTGGTGCAGAGCGCGGCATCTCGTTTCGGGCGCGGCACATCCCAGGCCACCTGAATGTACTTGCGGACTCCCTCTCGCGTCGCGGGCAGCTGCTCCACACAGTGGTCCCTACGCTGGGACATCTTCCGCCTTCTCTGCGCGTGCTGGGAGACACCCATGATCGACCTCTTCGCCACGAGGTGGAACAGACAGCTTCCACTCTTCATCTCCCCCATTCCAGATCCACTAGCCTGGGCCGTAGACGCGCTCTCCATCTGGTGGGACGGACTGGTGGCTTACGCGTTCCCTTCCCTCCCCCCCCCCCCCTCCATCCTTGTACCGAAGGTACTCCAGAATCTCAGAGGCAGCAAGGCATCATTCAGGTGGACTAAGAGCTGGACCAGCGACCTTCTGAGCCTCGCTACTGACTCCCTGCTGTGGCTCCCCATGCCTCGGACGATGCTCAAGCAGCCCCGGCAGCAGCTTTTCCACCCTTGCCTGGAACGGCTGCTATTGCATGCTTGGAGCTTGTCCGGCAAGCCCTTGCCACTAGAGGCTTCTTGGGTGCAGCAGTGGAGGCAATCGCAGCAGCTCGCAGGGCTTCTACCCGTAACGTCTACGAGGGAAAGTGGCGAGTACTCCAGTCTTGGTGCGCAGCCAAGCAGCTCTCCCCCATGGACTTGACTACCCCGCAGCTGGCCGAGTTCTTTCTGTGGTTCTTCGCCCAGCAGAACCTTGCACCCATCACCATCAGAGGTTACCTGGCGATGATTGCGGACACGTATAGACACCTGGGACGGCTGGACGTGGGTGCCTGCAAAGACCTCTCGGATTTGATGCTTCACCTAGACCTTCAGAGACCGGTTTCCCGCTCGCTGATCGCTCGCTGTGATTTGTCCTGGGTCCTAACCTGGCTCAACTCTGAGCGGTTAGAGCCTCTACCCCTAGCGCGGCTGGGAGACCTAACCAGGAAGACCTGTTTCCTGCTCGCCCTCGCCACGGCGTCCAGAGTGAGCGATATCCACGCCTTCTCTATGCGACCCGCCTGTCTTCAGTTTCAGGCCGATGGTTCAGTACAATTCCTCACTGACCCGGCATTCTTGGCAAAGAACCGACTCCCAGTTACCGCGCCGCAGGTGTTGACTGCCATCGGTAAGAGTTTTGAGAAAACAAATGGATTTTTCTCTAAAACGTATTTTTTAAAAAAATACTTACCGATGGCATGACTTAGAGGTCCCTCCCTCCTGCCCCGCTTGCCGCTGTTGAGCTAAGACAAAGACTGGCGGAAAACGGTCAGGCACGTGACTGGATAGGGAGGCAAGGGGGGCTACTCGAGGCGTCCTGGTAACGACCCCCTAGAGTCGCCCCCCTGGGTGTGAGGTGTACACAACAAATTTTTGGGCTGAAATTGGTGTAAGCTAAGCGTACCTTCCTATTAGTCATGCCATCAGTAAGTATTTTTCGAAAAAATACATTTTAGAGAAAAATCCATTTTTGACAGCCTGCCTTTTCTTTCTTTGGGGGCAGGAGCGGGGGCGGCCATTACAACGAATTCAAATATTTACATGACAGCTTCACCCTTTGCGTGTCTGTAAAGGTTTTAGTCATGATGATTCCTACAGTCTTGACTAAAACGGCTACTGACATGCAGAGGGTTAATTGTAAATTAATTTTCTTGTCCCTGCCTCCACAACCAGTATTTCTGAATTCTAACTGGCACCGTCTAGCAGCTGCTACTTTCCTTTGTGGTACAGTGGAGTCCAGTTAACACGAACTCGCTTAACATGAATTTCCGGTTAACACGAACCGTTTTTGCATTCCCGGCCGACGGCCTTCTTATTCTGTATTAAAATTTTACTGATAACACGAAATGCTTAACACGAAATTTCGCTTAACACGAAGCTGTTTTCAGTTCCCAACCAGAGCAATTTCACTATTATTCACCTGTTTAACACGAACACATTCCAATCTCAAACACCGAAAACCAATTCATGAAAGGGGCACTGCACGTGTCACTCTCGTGCTGTAGTACACATGACACAGATCAGAACGAACTCTAGCCTGTGACTGGCTGAACAGCCTTCAGTTGTTGTAATCCGTCTCCTCATTGGCTAGAGTTTCTGAACTGTATTCATGTATCATTTGTGTACCAACACAACCCAACACTCCCTCACTTCAGTTAACCACCGATCGTGGCTACCAAAACAGAAGTCGATTACGCTTGAAGTGAAAAACAAGATTAAAGAGATCCACGATTGTCTCTCTTCACGGGCTGTCACTAACGCAAGACAGACTTCGATCATGGCGTTTTTTTAAATGACTGACCGTGTTGCTTTTACCGATGCGAAAATGTACTTTAGCCTGTGTTGCTTTTACTTTACTATGGAGTTTACATTAAATACGTGAGCTGTACACGTCTCCTTGTGTTTTCCTAGCGAGCTGATGGTAAGGTAAGCATATTTAGTACGATAATGTGCACTTTTAACCTCGTACTCATTCATGCACACATCTCTTACACACTTTTTCCTTGACGGGAGGGCCGTGATCAATTTTGAGGCCATATTGGTTAACACAAAATACGGTTAACACGAAGTGATTTTCCATGTCCCCAGAAATTCGTGTTAAGCGGACTCCACTGTATTTGTCTTAGCAAACCACAGGGGTGGGATTTTTCCGCGGATTTCTGCGGACACTCTTTCACAATTCCGCTGAAGCATATTTATTTTCTGCATCTAAAAACAACAACAAAAAAGACGAAAAAAAAAAATTCTTCTTAAATGGCAAAAAATTCTCAAATGGGTTGGATTTGTATGTAGTTTGGTTCACTATCGCCCGATATTTCCAGTAGCTTTAGGTCGCAGTGGAAAATGGCGGTGAGAAAGGATATTGTTCAAGACAGAGTACTGATTAGTGTGCATATGACCGTGATCTGGTAAGCACATTCCATTTTTACAGGCAGATCAGGGGTGCCATAACAAAATCCCTTTTTGGGGGTGTTTGGTCTCGCTCCCCCTGTCGGTTGTTCGATACTTTGGCGAACGGTGGACACGCGCATACCCCCCCCCCCCCCCCCCCCCCCCCCCCCTGTCGTTTGGGCCGCTGAAATAAAGGACACGCTACACCCTTCTCCTCCCCCCCCCCCTCCCCCCCGCCCTTTTGATTTTTGGGCTGCTGGAATTACCAATTTTCCTCGTTTTCTTTGTTACTAGAATCCCACCTGAAACCAGTAAAATAATAAAAATGACCAGTTCATGCAAATGCTGCTACGTATAATGTTTGTTTTTTCAAAATACATTACCGATGGCATTACTATCTGGGAATACACTCTATTGCCTATAGATTTCAGCAAAAGTTGTGTGTAGCACACAACTGGGGAGGAGACACCAGGGATCCAAGCACTATGACCCCGGGTGGCCTCCCCTTACTACCCTATCCCGGCGAGCACAGGGCGACCTCGTCAGTTTCACTCATAGCTCGACCGGGGACGGTCGAGTTTTTGCCTTTCTCCGTTCAACGGGTTTCAGTGGTTTTTGACTGTGGGCTTGATTTGGAGTCTTCGATTCAGCCCTGGACTCACTACATTCGTGGCTTTTCCTTTTGACAATTGGACTCATTGTGAACTGTACGCCGACCGGTTTTTACTGGCTCTGACTTTGTGAGTTCACCCTTGGCTTGGCCTTGGGGTTCGACGACGCACGTGACTTGTGCCCTGCTGTTTTGTGCATGGTTGACTTCTTCGCCGGCGTAGTTGGCTTAGGGCCTTATGGCTTCTTCTGTGTCGAAGACTTGCCGCCTTTGCGGGGACTTCCAGTGGCCGGATGATGCACACGACTCTTGCTTGCCGTGTTCGGGCTGTGCTTCGGACGGAACGTGTGACGGTTGCGCCGCTTGGACGGAAGACCGGTGTTCGTGCAGGTGGGACTTCTACAGGCGTGACCGGGCCCCTCGCCCGCTTCTGTCTCCCCGGGATCCTCCACGGGTGGACGTACTTCCCTCGGCGCTTCGGGCTCCTCTCCGCTCCGTCGTTCGGGCTGTCCGGCCCACAGGTAAGTCCCCTTCTTGTACCGTTACCTCGCAGGTTCTCCCTCCCCTCTCCGAGTCTTCGGAGCAGGGTAGGCGAGTTTCGGAGTCACGCTCCCCACGCTCTGCTTCGTTAGCGCGTGGCTTGAGCCCCATTTTGGTTCCCACCCCCCGCTCTGCTTCGGGCGAGCGGTCTGGGAGAGATGAGCGTTCGTCGGCCACCCCCGGCTCAAGGTCTCCGGAGCGGGGGCGGGTGACGGAACGCAAGCATAAGAGAGTAAACATGATAAGAAATGCTCTCGCTCACGCACCGAGGCTTCGGAACGTGACTTGAGACCATTAGTATTTTCCGAACGGGCACGGCATGCTTCGCTTTCTTCCCCCCCCCCCCCCCCCCCCCCGCCCGCCCCGCCTCGCCTGGGCGGGCCCGGGGTGTGGTTGACTCTCGCCCCCCACGCTCCGAGGCGTCGGAGCGGGGGTCACGTGCACATAAATTGTCCCCTCCCCGCTTCGCTTCGCCTGAGCGGGCTTGGCGTGACCGTAGACTGTCCCCCCCCCCCCCCCCCCCCCCCCCCCCGTCTCGTATCGACCAGACGGGCCCGGTGTGACTTGGACCCTCGCCCCCCTCGCTCCGAGACTTCGGAGCTGGGGCAGCGGGCTCATAAATCGTCCCCTCCCCGCTCCGCCTTTCCTGAGCGGGCTTGGCGTGACCCTAGACTGTCCCCCCCCCCCCCCCCCCCCCCCCCCCCCCCGCATCGTATCGACCAGGCGGGCCCGGTGTGACATCATCGCGCGTCCTCCACGGTCCGAAACATCGGACGGGGGGCCGCGTGCCCGGTATTCGTCCCCTCCCCGCTCCGCCTTTCCTGAGCGGGCTAGGAGAGACACTTTGCGGTCCCCCCCCCCCCTGCACCGGTTCTCCCGGGCGGGCCAGGGGTGACCAGGCCACTTCCTCGGTATTCCGATCGTGGATTTGTCACTCACGTCAGCTTCCGCGTGCGGATCCCGACTTCGAGGTGGACCGTCGCTTTGCCACGGTCCCTCCGTTGCCGCGGCGCCCCTCTTTGCGTGCGTCGCGGGCGGCTGCGTCTACCTCGCGCGGCGGTGCGGCGCTCTCGTAGCCGCTCGCCCCTTTCGTCTTTGCCGCGAGAAGATCAGTTTTTGGAACCGGACGTCCTCAGCCTTCATCCGACGGACTCGGCCTCGGCGATCTTCTTGCAGGACTCGGCGGCTGGTTCTCCTTCCCGCCTTTTCCGCTGTCTCGTCAGCCTCCGCCTCGTCAGACGTTGCCGGCCCATCGCTCGGATCACAGACGGTCCACGCTCTGGGTGAGGCTTCAAGGCTTATCGCCAAGTCCCTACCGCCCGACTTCTGTCCGCCTTCGCCTCCTCCGAAGAGACAGGCTTCGGCCATGGTCGACGCGCAGAGGCAAGTCCAGCGCCGCAAGTCCCTCCCGCAGCCAGCTGGCTTCCGGGACCTCACCGATGCTTCTCCGCCCAGCTGCGTAACGACGCTTTCGGCGACACGGGATACTTTACCGCCGCTCGATCGCCGGTGGGGATCAACTTAAGCTTCCGCCAGGCCTGGTACGCTGGACACTCCCAAGCCTTCGCCATACCTCTTCCAGCGGTGGATGCGGCGGCCTTAGTACAGGCGGGCGGCCGCAGGCTCGTCCAGAACTCGTGGCCTCGGCCTCTCGACAGGATCGCCTCCTTAGCGCGGAACTCACTGGCGTGCTCGGGTTTTGGAACTGGCTACCCAGGCAGCCCTGCAGTGCCTACAGGATACGTGGGACCTGGAGGTTCAGTCCCCGCTTCGTGACGTGCAGTCCATCCTGATAGCGGCCAACCGGGCCGCCTACCATTCTTCCGCCAACGCCTTGGCAGCAGCTGCCAATTGCGACCTCTGGAGGAGGAATACCCTTTTGCGCCTCTGCTCGGACCTTCCCTTGTCAGTGAAGACCCAGCTCCGTCAAGCCCCCTTAGGTGGTCCTCAGCTGTTCGGCGACACTTGACACACCGTTAAGGAATCTTCCAAGGACTTGTGGCCCAAGCCTGCTTCTAACCCAGCCTCGACCCGCTTTCGCGCCCCCCGCCCGGCCGGGGGTCGTGCCCGGCGGTCTTTCAGGCCCTCCGTTCCTACAGTTGGATCTTCACGAGGTCGGGCCCGTCCATTCCAGGCTACTCAGGCCGGCCCCACCCCTCGCCCTGCTTGGCCCCGCGGTGCCCGTAGATCGGGCCGCGGTCGGGCTCATTGACTCACCTCCGCCCCCGCCCTCAGTACTCGGGTCTCCCGTCGGCGGGCGGCTGTCGCTCTTCAGCGTTCTTGGAGATCGCTGTTCCCGGACGACCCCTGGATTCTTTCCACCGTTACCGCAGGCCTGCAACTTTCGTTCCTGTCGCCTCCGCCTCTTCGCAGATCACCCATGTGGACCCAGGAACCGCTCGACGGCACACAGGCGGACGCTCTGCGTGGGGAAGTGGCGACCCTCCTCACCAAAGCGGCGACAGAGGTGGTTTCGCGGCAGGACTCTCCGGCATTCTACAGCCGACTCTTCTAGTTCCCAAACCAGGCGGCAAGTGGCGCTTATCAGCGTTAAACAAGTTCATTTTGGCCCCTCGCTTCAGGATGGAGACGGCCAGGACACTCCCTGCGGCCCTCCGGCCGATGGACTTTGCGATCAGCCTCGATCTGTCAGACGCCTATCTGCACGTCCCGATTCATCCATCGTTTCGCCGGTACCTTCGGTTTGACTTGGGGGGATCGTCTACCAGTTCTGCGCCCTTCCTTTCGGCCTCAACATCAGTCCGTGGGTGTTTACAAGACTGCTCGACGCCGTGATAGCCTACTTCCGTCAGCGCTCCTTGAGCCCGGCCTCCAATTACTTGGACGACCTTCTACTGCGCAACTTGGTTTCCGCAGCCCTCCAGACGGACAGGGATGCCCTGCTTTCCCTTCTGCGTCGTCTAGGTTTCCTACTCAATTTGGGAAAATCCGATCTTCTCCCTCTCGACGGTTTCTACGTCGGGGGATGGAATTCCTGACCGACCTCAACCTTGTCCGCCTGCCTCTGGCCAGGCGACAGAAGATCGTCGACTTAGCGACTTCGATGGGGATGGGATCCTCCTTCACCGCCAGGGTCTGGCTTCAACTCCTGGGCCTCCTCAGTGCGGCTGCGGACCTGCTTCCCTTGGGCAGACTTTATGCTCGGCCTCTCCAGCTACATCTCCTTCTTCACTGGCGACCCTTGGGCGCTCTGTTGGATCTAGTACCTGTCATGCCTCTGGCTCGTCCTCACCTCGAGAGGTGGGCGGACCTCGCTTGGCTGGCTTCGGGGGTGCCCCTACACTCCCCGCCGCCTCGGTGGTCTCTCTGTACAGATGCGAGCCAGGCCAGCTGGGGCGCGCACCTGTTACCGAATTCTCTCGGCCTCGGGCGTTGGCTTCGGGAGCTGTTAGGGAATCACATCAACTGGCTGGAGCTGAAGGCAGTTGGGTTGGCATTCGACGTTTGGCAGGAGACCTTGGCCAATCAGGAAGTCCTCGTGCTCTCAGACATCTCGACGGTGGTGGCTTACATACAGAATCAGGGGGGCACTCACTCGCCCTCCCTTTGCATTCTTCTGTACCACCTTCTCCTCTGGTGCAGGGATCGAGGCATTGCCCTACGAGCCCGCCACATCCCTGGCCACCTCAATGTGATTGCGGACGCCCTGTCTCGTCGCAGACAGTTGCTCCACACGGAGTGGTCCCTACGCCCGGATATTTTTCGCCTGATCTGCTCTCACTGGGAAATGCCGCTAGTGGATCTGTTTGCCACCAGATGGAACAACCAGCTCCCAGTCTACGTCTCGCCAGTCCCGGATCCACTCGCTTGGGCAGTGGACGCGCTCGCCATTCCTTGGGTCGGCCTGATTGCTTACGCCTACCCCCCGTCAGTCCTCGTTCCGAAGGTACTGCGGAAGCTTCTGGGATGCTCGGCGGTCCTCCTGCTGGTGGCCCCCTTCAACTGGACCAAGAGCTGGACCACGGACCTCCTCGCGCTTGCGACGGACCCTCCCCTGGAGCTTCCTACCCCTGCCACGATGCTCAAGCAGCCCCGTCAGCAGCTTTTCCATCCGTGCCCCGAACGCCTCCGCCTACACGCTTGGAGGTTGTCCGGCACGCCCTCGCCGCTAGAGGTTTCTCGGATGCTGCAGTGGCGGCAATTGCAGCAGCCCGCAGACTCTCTACAAGGAAGGTGTACGAAGGCAAGTGGAGGGTCTTTCAGACCTGGTGCACCTCCCATGGGCTCCCTCCCACTAACCTAGCCTCCCACCTACTGGCGGAGTTCTTCCTGTGGCTCTTCGACGACCGGGGCTTAGCCCCGGTCACCATCAAGGGCTACCGCGCTATGATCGCGGACACCTACCGTCACCTGTGTCTTCCGGACCCAGGCGCCTGCAAGGATCTGTCGGATTTCTGGCTCACTTGAACTCCGACGTCCGGTTTCACGTTCCCTAGTACCCCGGTGGGATCTTGCCTGGGTACTGACGTGGTTGAATACGGACCGGTTTGAGCCCCTCCCCTTGGCTCGGTTCTCAGACTTGACCCGGAAAACCTGTTTCCTTCTGGCTCTCGCTACAGCGTCCCGAGTCAGCGAGCTTCACGCGCTCTCGATGCTCCCAGCCTGTTTGCAGTTTCGTTCCGACGGCTCTGTGCAGCGGCTCTCCGATCCGTCCTTCCTGGCCAAGAACCGCCGCCCCGCGGCGGCTCCTCAGGTGCTAACGATACGGCCCCTCCGTGGAGCGGACCTCTCCCCTGGATCGCGGCAACAGGACCCAGTGCGGGCGCTAAAGATTTACCTGCGCCGCTCTAAGCCGCAGCGCCGGGGGCGCTCGCGCCTCTTCTTACCTTGTCCGCGGGCAGACACGACATCTCGGCCCAGACCGTGTCATCCTGGCTGCGGTGGGTGATTAGGTCAGCCTACCAAGGCCTCTCCCCACGCGGCGCTGAGCCTTTACAAATCCGGGCGCATGAAGTGAGAGCAGTAGCCACCAGTCTAGCCCTGGACCGCAACTGCTCGGTCAAAGATATTGTGGCAGCGGGTGGCTGGCGCTCAGACTCCACTTTCGCACGCTTCTACCTTAGAGACCTATCCGGCCAACGTGACTCCCTGGCACGGGTGGGCGACATCTCCGCGGCCCAGCACTCCCTCCGAGCGCCGCTGGCGTCTTAGGCACATCATAGCTGAAATCGTCGGGAGTTCTCTCTCGATGGGGCCGGCGGAGTGGTTGGGTTATGGTTAGATACGGCACCCTCCGCCTGTTCGCCATTCTCCCAGATAGTAATGCCATCGGTAATGTATTTTGAAAAAACAAATGAATTTTTTTCTAAAATGTATTTTTTTGAAAAATACTTACCGATGGCATTGCTCGGATGGCCCTCCCACCTGCCCCGCTTGCCTCTTGTGGCTAAGTGTGAAACTGACGAGGTCGCCCTGTGCTCGCCAGGATAGGGTAGTAAGGGGAGGCCACCCGGGGTCATAGTGCTTGGATCCCCAGTGTCTCCTCCCCAGTTGTGTGCTACACACAACTTTTGCTGAAATCTATAGGCAATAGAGTGTATTCCCAGATAGTAATGCCATCGGTAAGTATTTTTCAAAAAAATACATTTTAGAAAAAAATTCATTTTTCACGACTGTTGTTTCCCAAGGTCATTTTACTTGTGTGTCATTTCTCAGGTATGCCGGAAACCGTGCCCTTACCAATGGACATCGTACCACCAGAGCCAACACCTTCCGTACCTCCGGCAGACAGTGTCCCTACAATCACCCAGCCTCCGAGCACTCTGCCGTCTGCTGCCCCTGTGGCGGCTTCAGGGTCACGACAGAGTGCTGCGGGGTCCACAGGAAGGGTGTCAAAGGGTTCCAGAGGTCTGGAGTTGGGATCGGTCGACCTGGAGGAAACTTTAAGATCAGGTTAGAAAAGCACACAAATAACTTTCAAAATGGGTACAAACCCGAGTAGCAAAACATCTTCAGGCCCACGACAGCTTCAGCGGGCCCACACGCACAGCTGTGCGCAGGCCCACTGCACCCGTTGTGGGCCCGGGGACCTTTACTTACTGGGAATAGTGCTAGTTGTATGTGCACGGGCCCACTGTGGCCGTCGTAGGCCCGAGGACCTTTGCTTACTGGGAATAGTGCTAGTTGTATGTGCGCGGGCCCACTGTGGCCGTCGTAGGCCCGAGGACCTTTACTTACTGGGAATAGTGCTAGGTGTATGTGCGCGGGCCCACTGTGGCCGTCGTATGCCCGGGGACCTTTACTTACTGGGAATAGTGCTAGTTGTATGTGCGCGGGCCCACTGTGGCCGTCGTAGGCCTGAGGACCTTTGCTTACTGGGAATAGTGCTAGTTGTATGTGCGCGGGCCCACTGTGGCCGTCGTAGGCCCGAGGACCTTTGCTTACTGGGAATAGTGCTAGTTGTATGTGCGCGGGCCCACTGTGGCCGTCGTAGGCCCGAGGACCTTTGCTTACTGGGAATAGTGCTAGTTGTATGTGCGCGGGCCCACTGTGGCCGTCGTATGCCCGAGGACCTTTGCCTACTGGGAATAGTGCTAGTTGTATGTGCGCGGGCCCACTGTGGCCGTCGTAGGCCCGAGGACCTTTGCTTACTGGGAATAGTGCTAGTTGTATGTGCGCGGGCCCACTGTGGCCGTCATATGCCCGGGGACCTTTACTTACTGGGAATAGTGCTAGTTGTATGTGCGCGGGCCCACTGTGGCCGTCGTAGGCCCGAGGACCTTTGCTTACTGGGAATAGTGCTAGGTGTACAGGTCATGTCATGATACCATGAATCATAAAGTTGGACCAAGTCATTCGTGATTGTGTTAGTGTTGTATTGTGAAGTGAAAGGTCCTCAGGCTGATGTCACAAAGTATGCAGGTCAGGTAAGGATCAAGATCTTTAGCTCACCGTGCATCCCTTCGGAGCCAGACCTGTGCATGTTATATCCAATATCAAAGTATACTGGAGTAATACTGAGTCTAACTTGTAGTAAGGTGCTATTTGTACTAGGGTGTTAGTTGTAATTAGTTAACTCATTCAGCCTGGCGCACATATTTCCCAAATTTTGGAGGCGTTATCTAATAACTATGCACCTGTTGCAGGAGATGGATCGACTGATAATTCAAGGGCAGTGCCCTTGAATTACCCATCTACTATTACTGGCACTACCCTTGAATTACCCATCTCCTGCTATAGTGCGTCAGGGCTGAATGTGTTAACCCTGTTGTGCATGCAGCCATCAGTACTGTGCACAGTACTGGTGGCTGCATGCACAAGGGCATTAATGATCAGAAATGGCATGCTAGATCTGCAATGTTCTGACCTCTTTCGTGGACATGCTACTGCAGAGTTTGACAAGCAGTTTGAGCTGCCCCTGGAGCAGGCCTCGCGGCTTTTGGAGGAACAGGATTTCCAGGAAGTCTTTAACAAAATCCCTGACGATGCCTTCACAGACATTTTCTGTAAGTCAGTTATTTACTGTTCTGTAAGTATCCATAGCATTATGCAGAGAATCTTTTTTTTGTTTCCTCGAAAAACATTACCGATGGCATTACTATGTGGAAAGAGCACTTAGCCTATCAATTTCAGCCCAGAGATAGTTGTGTACAGCAAAGCTCATGGGGAACCACCCGAGAGCTGTACCAACATCCCTGAGTAGCTTCCCTTTCACTGAGTAGCTTCCTTTACCTCATACAGGTAAGTGCGCAGCGTCACCAGTTTCGCGCGTAGCTTCCTGCAAGCAGGTTGTCTTCAACCTATGGCTCCCTTCTACTACAAATACAACTTGATTAAAACCTTCTTATCTTGACATGATGAGGTAAGACCTCGGGTACTGCTCCGGCCAGGAGTCCAGGAATTTACTAGATCGGCCGCGGCACTGCCCTGTGGATATTTGTGTGGCTCGTACTTCAAAAAATTTGTGGCGTGTTCGTGTCCGACCATGTGGCCGGTCGTGTTCCTCTTACCCCGTATCTCTCCTCTGTTGCAGTATACAAGTTCAGACGTGCTGGTGGTGTTGAGACTTTCAGTGGCCCACTGACACGCATTCCGTCTGCCTGCCGTGTTCCGGCTGCTCTTCTTCTCGGACGTGCAACGTGTGTGCCCCGTGGCACACTCGCATCTGGGTAGTCTGTCCGCGAAGAACACCCGTACTGCTACTACACCTTCTGCCATCACTGGCCAACGGCGTGCGTTGTCTGATATCGTGGTGTCCGTGACCCGCTCGGCCCAGCCGCCATCTCAGCGCCCGGACTTCTCACCCGCCTTGCTCCCCCCACTCTCTGTCACAATTTGTGGGCAATGGAGCACTATGCCACCCCTCCCCTCCGGACGTTCCAGTTGAGGTGAGAGGCGCTCCAGCGCACAGCGGCGACGTGACCGAGCCACGGTGGTGAGCACACACGTGAGTAAACGTGTTTTTTGTCTATTTCTTCCTCCTCTCGACCTTCCGCGGCGGTTACGAGTACCGCGACTCGACACCTTCGGTCACCCTCTCCCTTGGATGCTCGGCGAGTGCGACTTTCCTCCACGGCCTGCCGGGGCTCGGTGGCTTTGCGGACCTCTTCCGTGGACCCTTCCTTTGCTTCCTCAGTGTGGCGCCCCTCCTCCAGGGATTGCCTTTCCCGCCCGCGCCTCTGCCATTCCTCACCTCGTCGTTCCCGGAGGGGTTTCCCCTCCTGCATCGCTCCGCCTTCACGTGAGTCTTTGCGGGACTATCGCCGCTCCCGCTCGAGACTCTCTCGTTCTGAGTTAGACGCCTTCCATCCTCATGTTGTTGACTTGGCCTCCGGCTCCCCCTCGCCGTGCTCGAGTGTCTCCCCGGGTGCGGCCTCCGTGGAGGACATGATTAGCTTGCACCCGGAAGACTCCGCTTCTGTCTTGTGGTCCCCTGGCGACCGCTCTTACTCTTATGAGCGTGAGGAGGCGGCCTTCCCCCCCCCCCCCCCCCCCCCCCCTTCGCCGCGCGGCTACTCCCCTCCTGCCCGCAGCGCTCCTGGGTCCAATGTGTGTGCAGCCTTGGACACGGCTGCTAGACTAATTTCGGCCTTCCTCCCTAAGGACGTGTGCCCCCCGTAACCCCCCCCCCACCCCCTTCAAGCGCAAGTCCTCGGCCCTCATGGATGCCCACCTCCAGCCCAAGCGGTTTAAGTTGCTCCCGCAGCCCCCCTGGATTTCGCGATATCACGGAGGCCTTTAATACGCACCTCGGACAAGGATGTCTTGCACGCCTTTACCATAGCTGACACTTTCAGCTGCCAGAGAGCCAAGGCGCTGCGAGGTCAAATTCCACACTCGCACGCTCATTCTATTTATATCGCACTTGCAACTGTGCAGTACAAGGCGTGCCGGCGCTCTACCGCTATTACAACTACCTACTGGTTTGTATTCATAACACATCTCTGCCTAAGGTGACTGTTGTGGAAGCAACATCGTTCAAAAGTTTAAATTCTCACCTACACACCGATACCAAACATGACAACATTACGACTTATACTTATGTAGCAGGTTATGGTGAAAATAAAGAGAACGAGAATTTGTTGATGTATGAGAACGAGAATTTGTTGTGAAATTGACAAAGTTCCCACAGCCATAACACAAAGACGCCACTTTTCCCAATGAAACACACTTGCATGCATAAGGGTCAGCATGCCTACAGTAAGTATCACTTACCGGATTTTGGTTCCATGGTGGGGGACGGAAGCAGGAGGTTGGTTAATGAGGTCACTGACAAGTATCGACAGCTCATGTACCAGGCGCCTGCCTTAGTACACTCCCGGCCGAATCGGGGAAAGTGAGGGCTTAGTTATACGGATACTATTGAGGAGATAGTCACGTTTCTTTCTCGGGAAATAGTGTAACACTAACAGTGAACCTTGTACATGTACTTTTGATTGAACTTTTGCTCATGATGGAGTCTGATGAAACCCATACAGTCTGTGTACACACAGGTGTGTTCCATGCACTGAGAGTAAATGTATTGTGCAGAATATGTGGCGAGAGATCACAAAAGAAATACACGGATAAAAAGTCATTTCTTTGTATCAGTTATGAACACTTAATCCACAAGTGTTATATCCAGGAAGACAAAGACTTGATGCACTCCAAAACAATGTGTAGGAGTTGCTATAGTCGGATGAAACGGATGGACTGGACTGAAACACGTGTGTCCGAGGAGACAACGCGAAATGCGGCGTCTGATATTGCCTCATCACAACACATTTGGACCATTTGGTATTCGGTTCTTATGTCTAGTGTGTCAGAAAATGTGTTAAACCTCAAGGTATGTTTAAATACACTATTGAATATTGTGACCTGTGACGGACTGATCGGATTTCGGGATGGCAATAGCAGTATGTGGAGTACCGAGACTGCAGGCGAGAAATGCCAGAACACGCGACTTGTCAGTGACCTCATTAACCTTTTAACTACCATACCGCCCGGTTCCGCCCGTGACATACCACTCCATGTACGACCGTACCGCCCCGTTCCGCCCGTACATACCTACTTTCAGTTTCTACTCAATTCCGGTTCATTTCGCACCCATTCCAACTTTTAACAGAATCAATGCATTGTGGGATATGCCTACTTCCGTTTCCGCTACATGTGGGATGCCTTTCGAGTTTGTTTTGAATCAAAAGTTAGGTGTTTTTCGAGACTGTTTCGCTTACAACGTGACGAGCATGGAGAGTGAATGCGACCCTGAATTTACAGCATTACTGGATGATATTTGTTCAAATTCTGTCAGAGAAGATGACTCTGAATCAGACTTCAGCTTCAGTTCAGTGCACATTGAAGATCTTACTAATTTTGAGTCCGATATAAACGATCATGACAAAGAGCTACCTGTACATACCTGTGTAAAGTGGAAGATGACTCTGACCTGTGTAGTACTAGCCACGTGACGGTTTAGACCTATGTTGAGTTCTTTGACATTCAAAAATATTTTTCTCATATTTTCTTCAGATGGAATTACGTCAAAATCGTTCAAACTGAATACAGTTCTGAAACCTACCTGACTTGTTTGTCACCTGTGGGTATGTCATGAGATATATGTACGTGATCAGTATCATGAAATGAGTAGAGTGATTCCTGTGGTGACTTCCTGACTGCCACTGGTATGTTTCTAACCAGTTTTGTTGTTTTCTGGATTGAATTTCTGACAGGTATGGTTTAGCACCTTTTACTGAGATATATGACAGGTAAACAAAGACTGTAGCACACAGACACTTAATATGACAAAGCTATGATATACTGTAAGTATTTTCCAACATCATGTCAAAATTTGGTACATTTTGAAGCAGACTTAACATCATCCTTACAGTTTGAATTATGTACCCCTTTTTTACTTGGTTTGAATGAAAAAACGTTAAGGACACAGGGCAATTTGTAGAAAAATAAGTTGGTAGTTAAAAGGTTAACCACCCTACTGCTTCCGTCCCCTACCATAGAACCAAAATACGTAAGTGATACTTACTGTAGGCATGCTGACCCTTATGCATGCAATTGTGTTTCATTGGGAAAAGTGGCATCTTTGTGTTATGGCTGTGGGAACTTTGTCAATTTCACAACAAATTCTCATTCTCGTACATCAGCAAATTCTCCTTCTCTTTATTTTCACCATAACCTGCTACACAAGTGTAAGTTGTAATGTTGTCATGTTTGGTATCAGTGTATAGGTGAGAATTTAAACTTTTGAACGATGTTGCTTCCACAACAGTCACTTTAAGTAGAGATGTGTTATGAATACAAACCAGTAGGTAGTTGTTATAGCGGCAGTGCACCGGCACGCCTTGTACTGCACAGTTGCAAGTGCGATATAAATAGAATGAGCGCGCGAGTGTGGAATTTGACCTCGCCGCGCCTTGGCTCTCTGGCAGATGGAAGCAAACTAAGTGTTAAGCACCAGCAATGGCTTGTAAAGCTGTGCTTGGCGACAGGCACTTTTTCTCGGACTTTCGCTGGTTGGAGGACTTCGATCTTACTTTTCGACAGCGCTGGTATAATGGACACTTGCCCTTCTTCCTCTGTCCCCTTCCAGTGGTGGACGTGGATGCGGAGGCCCTACTGGGTGGCATAATGACAGTTCATCGACACATGCCTCCCGGCCTTGATATTATGGCGGTTCGCATCCGGAATACCCTCGCATGTTCTGGTTCTCTGGAGCTGGTGACCCAGGCTATCGTTCATTGCACTCAGGAGTCCGGGCGCTCCAGCGACTCCCAGTTACAGGATATCCGCACCATCGCCACGGCGGCCAATCGGGCAGCTTACCACGCCTCTGCTAACGCCTTGACGGGCGCAGTCAATTGTGATCTAATGCGCCGTGACAGCCTCCTTCGATGTTGTCCCAGCTTACCTCCCTCTGTAAAGACGCAACTTCGCCAGGCCCCCGTTGGTGGATCTTGGCTCTTCGGCCCGACGTGGCGGCTAGTGAAGGAATCCTCCAAGGACTTGTGGCCCAGCGCCCCTAGAAATAACCGCCGTCGCTTCCCCCCCACCCGCAGGACGGGGGTTCACGCCCTGCAGTTCCCCAGACTCGCCTTACGGACCCCAGCCAGAACCGCTTCCAGGTTTGTTCGACAGCCCCAATTCGGTCGCCCCCATGCAGTCCTGTCCTCTTCCGCCCCCGCATGGTCCCGGGGTTCTCGGTAGCCCGGGCGCGGCCGGGTCCAGTGACGCCATCCTGTCTCGGCCCCTGTTGACGCCTGTTGGGTCTCCAGTCGGCGGGAGGTTAGCACTGCACAGCGACGTGGTGGTCGCTGCTGCCGGACGACCCTTGGATGCTTTCTGTAGTCACGGACGGACTGCGCCTGACGTTGCGGCGACCCCCTCCGCTCCGACGCTCGCCTTTGTGGACACAGTCCCCGGTAGACCCGCTCAGAGCGGCTGCGCTTCGGGCAGAGATCGAAGCCCTACTCCAGAAGGCCACCACGGAGGTAGTAGCACGTCACGACTCGCCAGCCTTCTACAGCCACCTCTTCGTCGTGCCGAAGCCGGGTGGCAGGTGGCGTCCCATCATCGGCTTGTCGGGGCTTAACAAGTTGATCTCGGCCCCCCCCCCCCCCCCTTCCGCATGGAGACCGCACGGGTGCTGCGAGCCGCCGTTCAGCCCCTGGACTTTGCCGTCAGTCTCGATCTCGCAGACGCTTATTTCCATGTCCCAATCCACCCGTCATCGTGATGCTTCTTCCACTTTGCCTTCGACGGACAGGTTTTTCAGATCTGCGCCCTCCCCTACGGACTCGACCTCAGCCCCTGGGTCTTCACGAGACTTATGGATGCCGTCATGGCCAAGCCCCGTCGGTCAGCCTCCAGCCCCTCGTCCAACTACTTGGACGATCTCCTACTCCGGAACCAGGACTCTGCCCTCGAGAGGGCCAGGGATTCACTGATGGGTCTCCTTCTGCGCCTTGGTTTCCAGTTCAACGAGGGGAAGTCAGACTTCTTGCCGTCTCATTGATTCGTTCACCTGGGCATGGAATTTCTGACTGATTTCAACAACATGCGGTTACACGAGCCCCGCATCCAGAAGTTGACGGACCTTTCCCGCCTTGTGTACCTTGCCGAATCGGTGTCAGTCAGCCCGGACCAGGCTCCAGCTTCTGGGTCTCCTGAGCACAGCGGCGGATCTCCTGCTCCTCGACAGGCTGTACACGCGACCTCTCCAACTCCATCTGCTCATGCACTGGCGGCCCTCCTCGGGCGACCTCAACGCCTTGATACCGGTTCCCCCCTTGATCTCCTCATCTCCTCCGTTGGAGTGGCTCCGGACGGGTGTTCCACTGTACTCACCCCCGCCGCTGCTTTCCCTCTGCACAGACGCCAGCTGCGCAGGTTGGGGCGCACATCTCCTGCTGAGCTTTGTTCCGATTTCGGGTCAGTGGCCGCAGAGCCTCATGGACAAGCACATCAACTGGCTGGAACTTCAGGCCGTCTGGTTGGTTCTCCGTCACTGGGAATCTCGGCTCCAGGGCCAAGACGTGTTAGTGCTGTCCGACAACTCAACTCTGGTTTCGTACATCCAGAAGATGGGAGGGACGTGCTCGCCGCCTCTTTGCATGCTCCTGTACCAGTTGATGCTTTGGTGCCGGGACCGCGGGATCTCTATCAAGGCTTGCCACATCCCAGGACACCTGAACATGTTGGCGGACTCCCTATCCCGTCTGGGCCAGCCCCACCACACCTAGTGGTCCCTCAGCCCGGAGATTTTCAAGACGATTTGTGCCCGCTGGGAGACTCCCTCGATCGACCTTTTCACGACGAGGTGGAACAGACAGCTACCGGTCTTTGTGTCTCCCATCCCGGACACCCTCGCTTGGGGTGTGGACACCCTGTCCATTCCCTGGGACGGCTTCGTGGCCTACGCCTATCCCCCCATAGTTCTGATCCCCAAGATCATTCAGAAGCGCCGGGGGTGCAACGTGGTCCTCCTCCTGGTCGCCCCGTTCAACTGGGCCAAGAGCTGGACAACCGACCTGTTAAGCCTCGCCATGGAGCCCCCCGTGACACTTCCGTCGCCTCGCACGATGTTGAAACAGCCCCGGAGACGCTAGCCTTACACGCCTGACGGTTGTGTGGGCAGCCCTCGCGGCTCGAGGTTACTCGCATGCAGCGGTGGAAGCTATCGCTGCAGCCCACAGACCCTCCACCCGCAGAGTGTACGAAGGGAAGTGGCGCGTCCTCCAGTCCTGGTGCGTGACTTAACGCTTTTCCCTCACGACGCTGACTATGCCGCGCCTGGCCGAATTATTCTTATGGCTTTTTGAGGGCCAGCATTTGGCGCCCATCACCATCCGGGGCTACCTGGCTATGATCGTCGACACTTGAGGCGTAGCGACCTAGGCGCGTGCAAGGATCTTTCGGACCTGATGGCCCATTTTGAGCTCCGTTGTCCAGTTCCGCGCTCCCTGGTGCCTTGCTGGGACCTTCCCTAGGTGCTCACTTGGCTCAACTTCGAGCGGTTTGTGCCCTTGCCCCTGGCCCGTCTGGCCGACATTACCAGGAAGACTTGCTTCCTCCTTGCACTCGTCACAGCAGCGCGAGTTAACGAACTGCATGCCCTCTCCATAGAGCCCGCCTGCCTGCAGTTCAGGACGGATGGCTCCATGCAGCTCCTCACAAACCCAGCCTTTCTTGCCAAGAACAGACTCCCCTCGGCCAGGGCACAAGTGATCAACTTCCGATCGCTGCCGGACGCTTCTCAGTCCCAGGAGTCCCACCAACAGGACCCTGTCCGAGCCTTAAAGATTTACCTCCGAAGGATGA
This sequence comes from Semisulcospira habei, assembly GCA_036245525.1. Taxonomy (NCBI): domain Eukaryota; kingdom Metazoa; phylum Mollusca; class Gastropoda; family Semisulcospiridae; genus Semisulcospira; species Semisulcospira habei. The sequence continues at coordinate 280,488,230 of BTPG01000001.1, forward strand.
AACCTTTCGGGACAGGCCGATCCCGCCTTTTTCTGCCCTTGTATCGTGGCAGGGCTGACATTACTGCGCAGACTATCTCTTCATGGTTGCAGTGGGTCATCCGTTCCGCTTACGAGGACCTCTCCCCCGCAGGGGCCAATCGGATGCGAATTCGGGCGCACAAAGTCAGAGCTGTCTCGACCAGCCTCGCCTTTGACCGCAACTGTGCAGTACAGGACGCAGTAGGATGGAGAGCAGAATCCACCTTTGCCCATTTCTATCTGCGCGACCTCTCAAGCCAGCGGGACAACCTGGCCCTGGTGGGCGACGTCTCGGAGGCTCGATACTCCCTACCGGCGCCCCAGGCGCCTTAGGTAACGCTTAGCTGAAATTGTGAGGTGTTGATCCCAGCCTTTTTCACTAATGCTTCCGCAGTGGTGGGGTAATTTGGTGGCGCCCTCCTCCTTTCTATTGTTTTTCCACATAGTAATGCCATCGGTAATGTTTTTCGAGGAAACAAATGTATTTTTCTCTAAAATGTATTTTGTTTCCTCAAAACACATTGCCGATGGTATTACTAATAGGAATGGTTTCTTAGCTAGTCTAATTTTAGCCCAAAATTGTTGTGTACGAGTATGGCCATGATGGCAGGTGAGGGGTGCCATAGCCTAGGTGGTAACCCGAGTAGCCTCCCTTCCAATCCAACCGCGCATGCGCACGTCGCGTGTCCTGAACTTTCTGCTTAGCGCCAGGACTATCTTCAGGGTGTCTGGTGTAGGTAGACGCTTCCTGAATTTCGTCGGCGGTGTTCTAGCGTCGGGGACTGGGCGTGCCAGCGGCGCCTGCCTGGACGCCTGTCACGGACCGGGATTGCGTCGAGCCTGCCTTCAGCCGTGGGTCCTGGACTCCGCGGTGTTCTGGTTGGTCTTCGACCTGTGTTGGTGCCCTGCTTCTTCGGATGGCAAGGTAAAACCTCAGTATTGCCTACGTCGGGCGCTCAAGGGGGGAATAGAGCGCCGGGCATCGGCATACGCCTTGCACTTAAACTTCGTTCTTACGCGCGGATTCATATTGCGGGCCTGCGGGGGCACGCTCGCTCGCATGACTTTGTGCAATATGTTTTGCAGTTGGCAAGTCCGCACCTGTACTCGATGTGAGCAGTTCCAGTGGCCGAGTGACAAGCGTGCCGTTTGCCTGTCTTGTTCCGGATGTTCCTCCACCCACCCGTGCCTGGTCTGCGCCACATGGCTGGAAGAACAGTGGACCCGGCTATGGAGTATCTACTGCCGCGAACGGCCGACGCCAACACGGGGGAAAGATCCAACACCGGTACGCACCACAGACCCGTCAAGTGGCCCTTACCGAGTGAGTGAGCTGTCAACGCCACGACTTAGGCCGCGAGCCCAAGCTGTAGTACTGGCATCCACCACAGTCCAGTCGAGTGGTCGCTGTGCGGTCAAGGATCCTCGAGCGCCACGGGCTAGGCCTCGAGACAAGCACTGGTAACCACCACAGTCCTGACGAGTGGTCGCTACCCGGCGGTGATGCCCCTGACTGGAAGAGCAGCGGACCCAGCTATGGAGCTTCTACCGCCGTGAATGGCCGACACCAGCACGGGGGAAAGATCCAACAACGGTACGCGCCACAGACCTGACGTATGGCCCTTACCGAGTGAGTGAGCTGTCAACGCCGCGACTTAGGCCGCGAGCCCGAGCTCTAGTTCCGGCAGCCACCACAGTCCCGTCGAGTGGTCTCTGTTCGGTCAAAAATGGGAAGAAGAAGAGAGAAATGGATCCTCGAGCGCCGCGCTAGGCCTCGAGGCAAAGCACCGGCAGCCATCACAGTCCCGTGGAGTGGCCTTTACTCGGTAGTGACGCCTTTTCGGCACGAGTTCAGACACGAGGGCTAGCTTCAGCACCGGTAGTTGTCACAGACCCGACGAGGGCGATCTACCAGGTTGTGGGGACTCGCACGCAACAGGATGGTCCAGTCACTGCCACCTCCTCGCCCATGCCTAGAGTGCAGCGCAGAGTCGGCTCTCCAGAGTTACCGTTCGGGGACTCGACCGGACGCGCTCCCGTTCCCGGGCTGAAAGCAGTCGACACGGCGCAACATCGTGACGAGACCTCACGCCGGGCCACACGTCCGCTGCAACCTGGGGTATACGCCAGCACAGACAAGATAAGATGTCCCGGCCATGGTAAGTGCCTATACCTTCGGCGGGACGAGAATGCTGGTCCATGCGGCACTTGCGTGACTTAGGCAGCAGGACGGGCACTATACCTAGAACATCGGCCGGTGCCAACCAACTTGTAAGTGCGGAGAAGGCCCAGTATGAGGTTGGCCCTCGACGCTAGTCCGGCACAGACGTTTGGCGCCCCGTTCATAGGCAGTGACGGGAGACCATGAGCGGACAGGACGGCTGGACTAGTGTGCTACCGCTCGTTGGGGATTGAGTAGCGACAACTCGGGATTGCGATCAGATTACTTGAAGCTAACAGCAGTGTTCCGCCTCAAGCCCGTTACAAGTACCGTCACCCCGGGCGAGACTACAGGAGCAGCGGCGGCCTCTCGCCTATCGCTTGGGCAGGTCGTCTAGGCCTACACTGGTTGCGCCGTACACCTGCCAGCCCAGCATGGAGATACATCATCCATCCCAGGGACGGTGCTTTACACTGAACTGGTTGAGACTGCAGGCTGTGGGCGGCCCGCACGACACACAGAATAATACGAGTGCAGCCTTGTCCTCGACTCGCCACCCCGCCTCCAGGGCGGCTTCCAGCCAATACTAGTCTGGTGACGTGTACACTTGCAAACGCTGACAGCTGGAAGGTAAGTTCAGCGCTGTCAGCTAACGAACCGTTATTCCTTAGTAGCTTCGGCGACGACACAGGGTGCCTGCCGGCATCCCAGTACATTAGCACATGTTTCTCCGGCCCGTGTCTTGGCACGTCTGCCTGCGAAGACGGCACTATGCATGACTGAGCAACTGTACTGGCCTGCGGAGGCGATACAGAAGACCACAGTTTTTCGAGAATCAAACTCCATGAGAGCGTTCGAGAAGAAGTACAGGACTGAGCCTCTATCGTTCGGAGCTTCAAGGATCGGAGACACTCCCTCCTCTAGCCGCGGTTACAAGCTTCCTGGCTTTCCGGTCGTCTCCTACCCCGCTGCTTACCACCCCTGGGTTGATGCCTTGTCGGCTTCCACTTCGTGTGAACAGGGACTTCAGTTGCTCCCTGCGCTTCGACCTCCCGACTTGGTAGCGGCTACAACAGACGACGCGCTCACCACGTGTGCCAGTTCGTCACCGCCCCAGCCTTCGGCGGGGAGCCCGCCCGAGACTTCGCCTCAGTGCAGACTTGGACTGGGCCTTCAGCCCGGACTCGGTGACTTCCTAGATGATACAGAGCTGGTCGGAGTCCTCCTCGGACGGCATTGCGTTCTGGTCTTCCCCAGGAAGGAGAAGAGGACACTGTCTACAGCCGTTCCCTCCGCTTCCCCTGACGGCGGGACCTGCCGGGGTCGGGTTCTCCCTCCGGTGGCTCTCGCAGCCTCTGGGGGTTCTACCGTGGCTGTACTCCTCTGCAGACAGGCCCAGTCGGACGTCTTCGTGCTCCACATCGACATCCCTAGACGATCCCCTCGCGGAATCGGTTGGAGCCCTCCTTGAGATGGATCGAGACGCACTGGGGATCCCCTTGGCTGACATGGTTCCTGGTCTATGTGGGCAAGTTCAACCTCTTGCCTTAGTGCTGCTTCTCTACCGGGGATGGGACCTCGCACCGACCTCACGAAGGGCAGCTTCTGAAGCAGCGAACGCAGCTCTTCACGAACCCAGCGCAGCGGCTGTCTCAAGAACAGATGTACTCTGCCAGACGGGGACTTCGGTGTCGGGGATGGGTAAGTTCCACGGCGGACCTTTTCCCCCCTTGATGTCTCTACTGCCCACACCTTAGCGACTCCTGCTTCCCCCTGGACGACCCTCGGCAGGCGACCTCGAGTCTCAGGTTCCGGTGCGACCGATGGTACGCCCTCACCTTCTTCATGGGACGGATCCTGACCAGCGCGCAATGGGAGTTCTCACCTCCTCTCTTCCTCCCGAGATGTCCCTCGCATCGACACAAGTCCCGCCACCAGGAGCACTCCGCTGTTACCAGAAGAAAAAGAAGATAAGAGGACCCTTCCCTGCCTCCGCCAGATGGCCTCCAGTCTTACTTGTCCAGCTTTGGGTGACACGTCCCCGAGGCCAGGAGCTTCTCGCCCCCTCCGACGGCGCCATAGTGGTCGACTACTTCAGAAGCAGGCGGGGCACGCTTCCTCTCCCTGTTCTTCCTCCTCTGCATCTCCGTTGGTGCGAAGATCATGACATCACTTCTGAGCAAGAGACTTCCCAGGACTTCCGCATGACCTGCCGACTCCTCGCGTGTCGCGGCCTACTTCTCCGCACAGAGTGGACGGGCCGTCCAGACATCTTTCGGGTGATCTGCGCAGCGGACACTTCCCCTGATCTTCCCCATTTCTGTGTGTCCAATAGTTCTCGAGATATAAAGATTTGACTTGCACCTGAGTTTGTGTTACACTCTGTTCATTTTTGTACGGTTGCAAACTGGCATGGTTTAGATACTTTGAACCTTTATAACAAACACAGGGTTCCCACAGAGTCATTACTTACTTACTTACGCCCATCACCTCCTCTGGGGCATAGGCCGCCGACAAGGTCCCTCCAGCCGTCTCTGTCCTGGGCGAGTCTCTCCAGCTGTCCACAGAGTCATGGAAGTCTGGAAAAGCTATGGAAAATACAAAAATATTTTCCATGGCTGGAAAAACTATGGAAAGTTCGTTTTTGTTAAGCTATGTATGGAAAAGTTTTGGAAAATTAAAAGTCTGGCAATCTTACATTGACATGCAATTTACTTTACAAGAAAAATCTGAAAGTTTTAAAACGTAACCTAAAGACTATAATTTAATTCATAAGCTGATTGTTTATCGCTTGAAGGCTGCCCTTTTTTTTATCCGCAGTGACTTTCCTTGCAGAAAAGCTGCACATCCATTGTTAGAATCTTTCAACTTCCTTTCGTCCTGTGGCCACATAGGGCAATTAGGTTATGCCCCCTTTTCACACACTGTTATCTGTTAGCCTCTTGCAGCATAAAACTATGAACAAAGAACTTTTCTGCCAAAACAAAAAATCCACGCGGAGCACATCACAGGAGAAACGTTTTCAGCAATTCTTAAAAAAATTAAGAGTTAGCGTTTTTCACAAGACTAATGCGCTAAGTACCCCTTGACAAAACTGTCGTCTGCAAACCTGTATACAGTCGTGCACATGCCCCTATAAGGCTCCCATGAACACACTAGATCAACTCAAATTACCCAAATTTTCCGCTTTTCCACACCACCTGTTATGCCTCTTGTTGCTCAAAACGCCCAAACAGGCAAAAATGGGAACTTTTACTCCCTGAAAAATTGGCAAAAACAGAGGAAATTTTTCTAACTATGTCTCACGGAATTGTTACTATATGAACCGGAAATAATTGCCCCGTGTAGCCTGTGCATGGAAAGTCATGCAGATTTTTGCCAAAGATAGAAATGGGGACGTGCATCTTTAGCCACTTATGGCTAGAAAAAAAGTCAATTCTAAGCTTGGTTAGCGCCAGCTTCGGATGGAGCAAAGCACAGGTTATGGATGATATAACCTCCTTACTGGACAACAAAAAAACGGTTGACATCATATACTTAGACTTTAGAAAAGCATTCGACACTGTTCCTCATGAACGGCTTCTTCAGAAACTAGAGGCCTATGGTGTATGTGGAAACATTTCCAACTGGATAAGAAGTTTTTTACATGCAAGAGAACAAATGGTAAAGGTTGGAGAAGCAAAATCGGACAAAACAAAGGTACTGAGCGGCATACCTCAAGGTAGCATCTTAGGACCTATATTATTTACAATATTTATAAATGACTTGCCAGATTGTGTTAATAGCATGTGCAAAATTTTCGCAGATGATACTAAAATCTATAATGAATCGAGCAATAAAGACGTGTTGCAGCACGATTTGGATCACTTGCAAGAGTGGTCCGACACATGGGACTTACATTTTAACATAGAAAAATGCAAGGTCTTACATGCTGGAAGGAACAATCCTGAACACGAGTACTTGATGAAAGTGAACAGCAACATTAAAAAGGTGGTATCTTGTGAGGAGGAAAGAGATTTAGGTGTGGTCTTCGACAAAGTTCTATCTTTTGACCCCCATATTCAGAACTGCATCAATAAGGCCAACAAAATGGTTGGAGTAATTAAGAGAGCTTTTAATTATTTGGACAAGGACATTTTTAGTAAACTGTATAAATCACTTGTCAGACCACATTTAGAATATGCAAACACTGTATGGTACAGGGGTCAAAATCTTCCGCTTTTCCGCGGATATCAGCGTTAATTAAAAAAAATCCGATTAAAAAAAAAAAGGCATTTCCGCGTGGAAAAAAATAAAACGTAAAAAATCTGAAACGGTCGTGGTTGTTAAACGGCGCAGGTCCACAAGTTGTCAGATTCGTTTATCGTTAACTTTAGCAGGGGTCAAAATTTTCCGCGGATATCAGCGTTAATTAAAAAAAATCCGATTAAAAAAAAAAAGGCATTTCCGCGTGGAAAAAAATAAAACGTAAAAAATCTGAAACGGTCGTGGTTGTTAAACGGCGCTGGTCCACAAGTTGTCAGATTCGTTTATCGTTAACTTTAGGCAAGCTATGTTTTTCCAAGATGGCGTCTAGCGATGCAGGACACATTGTTGCTCGCGGCTAAACTTTTAATGAAACGGGAGTGAGAAAGAAATGGAGGTGGGAGTGGTGTGAAAAATCGATGAATGTTAAGTCGAACCCTGACATGTTTGAACGGATATAAGAGCACATTTTAAAGCTGGAATCGGTGGAAGTGAGCACAGGCCCGTCAACATTGTGTACCGTGATTCTTCGCGACCACACCCCCCCCCCCCCCCCCCCCCCCCCCCGCCTCCCGCTGTTTGACGTTTTCGTCGGCCCCCCGGAATCAATGTGTCGCTTGCCCCCTCAGCCTGCCCCCTCACCCCTCCGCCCCCCCCCCCCCCCCCCCCCCCCCCCCCCCCCCGTTGAGTTTCGGCCCCCGATCATGTTCGCTTCCCCCTCCCCCCCCCCCGTTGTTTCCGCTGTTTTCTCCAGCACGTGTTTTGACCCCTGATGGTACCCAGGTTTAAAGAGACAATCAGCTGCGCTCGAAAGGGTACAGAGACGAGCAACAAAGCTGGTCAAAGAATGTAGAAATATGACTTATTCAGACAGACTCAGATACTTTGGATTACACTCTCTACGCGGACGTAGAATACGTGGAGACTTAATCCAAGTTTTTAAAATTTATAATGGCATCGACGACCTAAAGTGGAACGACTTTTTTGCAACACCATTCTGTGACAGAACCCGAAATTCTGAAGGGAAAATCTTTGTACAGCACTGTAACACTAACCTGCGGAAGTTTTGTTTTACTAACAGAGTTGCCATTGTTTGGAATGACTTACCAGTTTCATTAAAAAAAGCATCTAATATAAATTCTTTTAAAAACCAGCTCGACGAATTACCAAAATTTAAAGAGATTTTGTATTCCTATGATGAATGATTTTATAGGAAAATTGCATGCATAGCAGACCCATAAAGGAACTAAAGAAAGAAAGGACATTTATAAAGGCCTCACGGCCTATTTTGTCCTCACAATACTACTACTACTACTACTACTACTACAAAGCTCGATGCGACGCACACATACCCAGGGGGATTGCCTCAGCATATCTCACATTAAAGATAAGATATCTCACATTAAATAAAATAATTTGCCCCGAAAAATAGGTTCCACATTTAATTATTACACAAGTTTGGCGTATATATTAGTGAGCTTTGGAAAACTGTTGTGTCAGTCTTAAAAAGGTCTTTAAAAAGTATGGAATTTTTTTCCACCAAACTTGTGGGAACCCTACAAACATATTATTAGCCTTGAGTATACCAAAAAAAATAGGCATGCATAGTGCAGTATTTTATGTGATATGCTTGATTTCCAGGCTAATATTTACATTAGACGATGAATGGTGGAGACCCCAAAGTGGCTGTTAGCACAGTTTAACAAGGAAAAATGTGACTCGCAAGAGCATATTCAGGTTCACGTTATTCATACATTATTGTGGAGAAGGAGGTTCAGTTAGTATTATATTCATCTACGTAGTAGTCTGCACTGTTTAAACACTGTAAGCAGTGTTGGCTGACAAAACTGTGTTATTGCTGAGGCCTCAAACATAGACTTTTCTTAAATTTGACCCGAAACGACAGAATGACACAATTTTCAAATTGCTATAACTCAGAAACCGTTTAAGATATCTCCACAAAATTTTGCATGCAAGCTCGTCTTGATGTTTACTTTCAGAAAACTGTAAAAATTGTATTGTCTTTTGAATCTAAAACAATTACTGGGACAACCTAGTAACTTGCACCCAGTTGTCTCACCCACGACGCTCCCCCCACTCTCACAGACAGTTCGTGGGCTATGGAGCTTGGTGTCGGGCCCCCTCCCCCAGGGCCCCCTCCCCCAGGGCGTTCAATCAGGGGTGAAATGGCCTCCCCCAACGCACTACAGTAGCCACACATGTGAGTACACACCGTGCTTTGCCTGTTACCGGTTTGGAAATGGCAAGAGCCTTACAAGCCTCGGTACAACCTTTGGACTATGTGGTCAGTCTCCACTTCCGAAGCATACCTGCACTTCCCATGCACAAGCTTCGGGCATGCAACACGGTCCTCCTGCTTGATGCTCCATTCAGTTGGAACTGGACGTGGACGACAGACCTTCAGCCTCCCCACCTCTTCGGCTCCCCCCCTTCGGTCTCAACCTCAGCCTTTGGGTCTTTACCAGGATTATGGACGCCGTATTCGCCAGAGTCAGGCAGGATTCCTCGAGCCCTATGTCCAATTATCTTGACGACCTGCTCCTCAGGAATCAGGACTCGGCCACGCAAGTGGCGGACAGGGACGCTCTTCTAGCACTGCTTCGCTGACTCGGGATTCTTCCTCAACGATGGAAAGTCGGACCTGGTGCAGTCACACAGGGTTGTCCACCTCAATTTGGACTTCTGACTAATCTCAACAGGTCGTCTACCGGAGCCTCGGATCCAGAAGCTGTCGACCTTGGCACGGCAAGTCTCCCTAGCGGTTGCGCTTCTGGCCAGGACCTGGCTCCAGCTCTTGGGCCTGATCAGTGTGGCGGCGGACCTGTTAACACTTGCCAGGCTTTACGCTTGACCGCTACAGCTACTTCTGCTGCTTCACTGGCGTCCGTCCTCGCGAGATCTCTGGTCCCGGTCTCGTTGCTGATCAGGCCGCTTTTGCTTCGTTGGATAGTTCACTTTTGGTTGGCGACAGGAGTCCTTGGGGGGGGGGGGGGGGGGGGGGGGGGGGGGGGAAATTGCCCTTACTGCCAGAGTTCAGCACCGTCTCAGACCTGTGATCGTCAGATCTTCGAGACCAACATATCACTGACTGGAGTTGAAGGTGGTGTGGTTGGCCCTCTTCCACTGGGGATATGAATTCTGCACTATAGTCAAGTTAAACATTTTCATGAGCCTGTGACAAATGGTCGTTTGTACCAAAAGTAAAACAACCAAAAGAAATGTCCAAGTAACAACCAACAGAGATGTCTTTAAAATTGGCTTATTTTAGGCACTGGTTAGTTTGATGTCTCTATGGCATGTCACCCCCACCCGGGTCTGCCCTGGGGGACTTGGGTGGGGTTAGGTATTTTTTAGTTCCCAGGGTCACCCTGGTCAGCCCCACAGGGTGGGTTTTTCTCTCTATTCTGGGGCATGTGTTTCTGTCTACCCTTTGTCCATTCACCTGTATTTGCCTTTTTAAAACTCTCCCTACTGTCTGCACTGCCTGTAGCTCTTGATATTGGATGTGTGTTGCTAAATGGTCTTAGCTTTATTTAGGCCCCATGTGTTAGGTTTATTTAATGTATTTGACCGGCTGGCGACATACATTCAATGTTCTGTTTATTTTTTTTTTTTCACAAGCAGTGCAGGCACGTCCTGAGAAAGCCTTGTTGCTGTCTGGACGTTAAGCAATGTACAATCTATGGCATGTCGGCATGTGAAATTAATTAATGTGAATGCAGAAACATGATTTCCAGCAATGAATAATTACATCTGGCCCTCTCTGAAAATGTTGGTTGTTTCGGTGGGCATAAGGTGATATATATGATCACTTTAAGTCATTTTATTGTTTCTAATGATTCTGTTTCAAAAGAAATTAATTGTATAACCTGTTTTTACAGGTGGAAGTATGAAGAGTATTTTATCCCTTTTGAAATTATGGAATCGCGGCTCTGCGGCCAGGAGGTCCTGATCCTGTCCGACAATGTGACGGTGGTGGCTTTTATTCAGAAGCAAGGCGGCACTCGGCCTCTGACCCTCTGCATGTTACTTACCAGATCCCGGATGATTGCTGAAGTCCAGAGAGACTGCTGCTTCACGCCTGGAGGTTGTCCGGCATGCCCTCTCAGCTCGAGGTTTCTCGGATGCAGCTGTGGAGGTGATCGCGGCAGCCCGCAGACAGTCCACCCTGCGGGTGTATGAGGGGAAAATGGAGGGTCCTACAGTCCTGGGGCGAGCCCACGCCGCAGCTGGCTGAGTTCTTCTTGTGGCTTTTTCATGCACAGGATTTGACCCCGATCAACATTCGTGGTTATCACTCGATGGTGGCGGACACGTATGGGCACTTAGGCCGACCAGACCCTTAAGCGTGCAAAGACCTCTCAGACTTGATGTCCCATTTCGAACTCCAGCGACCAGTCACTCGTTCTCTCGTTCCATGCAGGGATCTTCTGTGGGTATTGACCTGAAACTCCAGTCGGTTCGAGCCTCTTCCTCTCGCCCGCCTCGCAGACGTGACTAGGAAGACCTGCTTCCTCCTGGCCCTCGCCACAGTCGCCAGAATCAGCGATTTGCATGCCCTGTCTGTAGACCCAGCCTGCATGCAGAAGAAGATCCCTGCCGGCACGCCACGAAGCCTTTCCGGAGAGGCCGCTCCTACACGCCTGGCGGTTGTGTGGGCGGCCCTCGCAGCGTGAGGTTACTGGCTTGCAGCGGTGAAAGCTATCGCTGCAGCCCGCAGATCCTCCACCCGCAGAGTGTACGAAGGGAAGTGGCGTGTCCTCCAGTCCTGGTGCGCGACTCAACGCCTTTCCACCACGACGCTGACTATGCCACAACTGGCCCAGTTCTTCTTATGGCTTTTTGAGGACCAGCAATTGGCACCCATCACCATCCGGGCTATCTGGCTATGATTGCTGACACATACCGACACTTGGTGCGTAACGACCCAGGCGCATGCAAGGATCTTTCGAACCTGATGGCCCTTTTTGACCTCTGTCGTCCGGTTCCACATTCGCTGGTGCCTCGCTGGGACCTTCCCTGGCTGCTCACGTGGCTCAACTCTGAGCTCTTTGAGCCCTTGTCCCTGGCCCGACTGGCCGATGTTACCAGGAAGACTTTCTTCCTCCTTGCACTCGCCACAGCAGCACGAGTTAGCGAACTGCATGCCCTCTCCATAGAATCCGCCTGCCTGCAGTTCAGGACGGATGGCTCCGTGCAACTCATCACAAACCCGGCTTTTCTTGCCAAGAACAGGCTCCCCTCGGCCAGGGCACAGGTGATCAACCTCCGGTCGCTGCAGAACACTAACCAGTCCCAGGAGTCCCACCAACAGGACCCTGTCCGGGTCTTAAAGATATACCTCCGCAGGACGAAACCTTTCCGGAGAGGCCGATCCCGCCTTTTTCTGCCCTTGTATCGTGGCAGGACGGATATTACTGCGTGGACTATCTCTTCATGGTTGCGATGGGTCATCCGCTCCGCTTATCAGGACCTCTCCCCCGCAGGGGCCAAGCGGATGTGGTTTCGAGCGCACAAAGTAAGAGCTGTCTTGTCCAGCCTCACCTTTGACCGCAGCTGCGCAGTAAGTGACATTGTCGCCGCAGTAGGATGGAGAGCAGAATCCACCTTTGCCCATTTCTGTCTGTGCGACCTCCCAAGCCAGCAGGACAACCTGGCCCTGGTGGGTGACGTCTCGGCGGCTGAACACTCCCTACCGGCGCCCCAGGCGCCTTAGGTAACGCTTAGCTGAAATTGTGAGGTGTTGAGGCCTTTTCACTAATGCGTCCGCAGTGGCGGGGTAATTGTCTAAAATGTATTTTTTCGAGAAAATACTTACCGATGGCATTACTCGGAGGGCCCTCCCACCTGCCCCGTTCGCCGCCAGTAAGCTAAGAGCGAAACTGGTGACGCTATGCACTTGCCCCTATGAGGTAAGGGAAGCTACTCAGTGAAGGGAAGCTACTCAGGGATGTTGGTACAGCTCTCTCGGGTGGTTCCCCGGTGGCGTTGCTGTACACGACCCCTCGGCTGAAATTGATAGGCTAAGTGCTACTTCCATATAGTAATGCCATCGGTAAGTATTTTCTCGAAAAAATACATTTTAGAGAAAAATACATTTTCTCTTCTTCTTTTTACGCAGAGAATCACATTCGTATTTTGCAGGCAGTGTGTTTTTTTAGTGTGATTCTTTTTGGGCTCACATGCAAAGCAAAGTGAGTATGTTCTGGTCCAGTGGTCGTCCGTCCATCCGCCATCGTCAGTGGTAGAGTTTAACGTTGGCTTTTTCTCGGAGACTTTTCAAGTCGCAGTCTTCAAACTTGGCCCAAGGATACTTTGTGGCAAAATCTTTCTAAGCATACCAATTTGAGTGACCTCTCACAGACACAAAGGTCAAGGTCACAGGGGATCAGGAAATAGGTTAAAAATAGCTATATTTTGACAAGACCTATCTATGCATCATTGGATGTCCCCTTGGAAAGTTCAACGGTCACAAGAGGTCGGCAAATGTGTGTAAAATGCCAATTTTTGATAGAATGGTAGTTATTATCAACATTTTTGCAAACTTTTCAATCAAATTTGGCTCAAAGGAAGCTGATGATAACACCTTATGTTACTACTTATTGTCACTCATATGTAGATGGGTCATACACCTGAGCCATAAGGGTTTTGCCTTTCTTGTTGCAATGCATTGCAAGTTTACCCCCGTGTTTGACCTGTGGAAACAGTCTGCACCTGAAAAGCATAGGTGAAACACCCAACAGCTGCAAGTGACATTTATATATGCTTTTAAGCCTGGCGTGTGTGTGGTTAGTGAGAATCTGTTTGTCTCTTGCTCGCTTGTGATACCTCTGTATTGTCCTGGAATGCATCTAAATTTAATTTAGAGGGATTGGCCTATATGATTACTATGTTCAATGTATTTAGGATGTTTAGTAGGAGCAGTCATTGATCAGTGTTAGCAGTAGTTGAAGAAACATGGCTGACAGTCATTAGTCCTGGTGACTGATTCAGCCTTTTCCTTGACAGCTGAATTTCAGTTGTTTGGTTGAGACAACACAGAACTTCAGCCAGCCTGTTCATTCTGAAAGAGGCATAGATCTCATGAGCTCCTGCATTCACAGGACCTCTTGAGAATGCGTGTCTTGCTGGCATATAATATATTATCAGCCACAATTTACATCTACAGATTGAGTTACTCCATGCTTAACCCATTTAGCCCTGATGCACTACAGCAGGTTATGGACCGACCATGACAAGTCAGAGGTAGTGCCAGATTAGCTTGGCACCTGATGGCAATACTCTTGAATTGTCATGGTCCATCCATTTTCTGCAGCTGGTACATAGTTGTTAGATGACACCTTCAAAATTTGGGCGTAGCGGCCTTGGGGCGTAAAGCTGCGAATCCAGATGCAGCACGTCTTGAAAGAGTTAAATGGGTTAACTCTGCAGCTAAAGAGAGACAGCTTATGGACCATTTTCAGTTATTTCAAATTTTCATGCAGTCACCCATGAAGTTGTTACTGTTCGTGCTAGTAGCGTTATTATTCACTATTTTCAACTCTTTTTTTTTTTTTACTCCACCAGCTATGGCTGATAAGAATGGTGAGCGTGAAGAGGTTCTGGAAGAGGATAAACAGCTGGAACAGGCGCTGAAGTCGGCAAACATCACCCTGCAGGGACTGATCAAGGGTACCGTCCGCATGGAAGATCTTAACGAAGAGGCAACAGTGCAAGTTGCAGAAATGCTGGCTGATATGCAGGGTACGTTGCTGTGGTTATACTGAGAGAATTGTGCCATAGGGGTTGTTTTATTGTATGCTTGTCTGCAATTTTGGACCTTACAACACCCAGTTGTAAGGACCAAACTCACAGACCAGCAGGCATTCTTCATGTGAATTTAAAGCTGGCAGAATACTCTGTAATAGAGGATAATATCATTTCCCTCGGAATGTAACTATTGCATGGTATATGGCAGGCTATAAAGAAATAAATATTCATCGGTGTTTCTCAGTTAGGCCTGCTCAGGATATTTTTATCTTTTGGTGTGTAAATATCACTTCCTAAATGTTATGAGGGCAGCGGCTAAACAGTTGCTTTCAGGAGTAGGCAGAATTTGATATAAGATAGGTCCAAGTTCTGGGAGTCATCCTCGAATCAACAGAGTTCAGATGTAATTTGCAGAAAATAGGCTGTACACTAATTTGTTTGATCCCTCTGTCATGCATGCAGGTCTGCAAGTGGAATCTGACATTACAGCTGCAGCAGCTGCCCTGGACTTGTTCAACGGACCTGCTGGCAGTCATGGACTTCCCAACCTCTCACTGCCTCTCGCTCCACTTTCCACTCATCCCGCTCAAGGGCTACTGCAGCAGGTGTCAGCAGCAGAGTTTAGTCATCTGGTGACAGCAGCCAGTCAAGCTGTTCCGCAACTTTCCACGTCAGCTTCTTATCTTCCGTCAGTGGCCACAACTTCCTTAAATGGTGTTAGCCTGCCCCTGCCACAGGGTCTTATGGCACAGAATTCATCCACGTTCCCGCAACAATCAGTACTTTCAGCTTTACCAGCAGGTTACACTACCAGCACTTCGGTCGCACAAGCGGGGGCGTCGGTCGTGACTCCCATGTACACCGCCCATGGATACCAGGTGGTGACTGCAGGAACAGGGCAGGTCATGGCCCAGGGTCAGGGGGTCGGAGGTCAGACACAGGTGGGACAGCTTCACTCAATGGCGGGGTTTTCAGCGGGGTTACCGAGTTTGCACGGCTTGTCCCCTGCCCTGCTTCTCAACACAGCTGATCTCGCTCAGTCCCAAGCATTGCTGGCGGCTCGTGGAATAACACCTTCACAGCTACAGCAGGTTCGGGCCTCTGGCCACCAGGTTGCCCAGAGGCTTGAAACTGCTGCTGCTGTCACCCCCTCCCCCACCTCCCTCTCCTCACAGTTAATAGCTCGTTCTTCTCAGCTGGATGGGAGTGGTAGCAGCCTTCACCCCCAGCACACAAGAGCCTCACAGCTTCAGGTGCAGTCTCAAAGCTCAATAGAAGCTCAGTTAGCTGGGGATGCCTCACACACAAGTTGGGTGACAGCTGCCACCAGCCTGCAGTCACAACAGCAGCATCAGCAGGCGGGCACCACTTACCACGGTGTCAACGGGTTCCCCATCACCTCCCAGTTACAGTACGTTCACGGGACTGCAACAATGTCTCACAGTTTACAAACCACCTCTATACCGACGCTGCCCAAGTTCAGTTCCCTCATGGCTCAGGCAGGCAGTGGTTTGGCCAATCAACAAGTAACACAGACTTTAGTAACGGGAAACTTGACCCCAGGACTTGCAACCATCACGGGACTCAAACATGATCTACATCTTGTCTCTTCCTCGAGTGTTGCTGGTCAGTTGGTGTCCTCACCCGTTGGTGGCACAGTGTCTCCCAGTGTTGTGACAGGACTCAAAACGGACCCTCGACTAGCGGCCTTGACCCACATGGCTGCGGGTCGCAGTGGGTCGCCCAGCGCGCATAGTTATGGTTCAGCCCACTCCCCCTCCCCCACCCCCCAGCCTGTGAATCAGACACTACCCCCCTTCTCGACGGCACTACCTGTGTATCAGTCCAGCGGCTCGAGCTCCTAGCAATAGCTGTTTGTAGGCAAGACTTTTCAAATTTTTCTTCCCACTTCCAGTGCTGGCTGTGGCAGACAAGGCGACCATTACAACCCTGATAATGATGCATGGCAACAAGATACAGAGAGACCATGATAGTTTAAGGGTAATGCCAGATCAGCTTGGTGCCCCTGAGATGTAAAGTAACCATGATAGTTCAGTGGTGGTGCCAGAATAGCTTGGTGCCCAGAGGCACCAAGCTATTCTGGCACCACGCTTGAACTATCATGGTCGATCTGTACCCTGAATTGTAATGTGATCTACAGATGATAAGTCCCAACTTTGGAAATTTCAACATCAGGGTTTACTTGTTACAGGTATTGCATGATTAACTGTCCATCAAGAGATCCCAAGCTAAGCAGGCACTACCTTTAAACTGCCATGGTCAGTCCATTTCTTGCATTTTGAATTTTGCAGGCATTTCTAAACTTTGAGCTGCTTTCCCTTCAGAAGTGGAAGATAGCTTTGTTTGTTGTGAAGTGACAGTGCGTGCATACAGTGATATGGATAAGGAGAGGATGAGTACAGTGCCACATATTTTTACCAGTTTTTTGTGGTTGTTTTAATGTGCCCTAGCTGTTCCCCTGTCTTTTTCTTCTTCTGCATTCGACTTTTCCATGCTGGAGTTGGAGTCTGTATAACGTCATAAACTGGGCTGTCAGGTGGAGAATAGTGGCAGTCTGTATCCCTATATTGTTAGACATATTTAGGTATGGATATGAACTTTGCTTTACTGGCCAGCCGGGTTTGTAACTTGGTAATTTGAGCCGACCTGAAAAAAAATCCAGCTGGTTCAGAGTCCCAAAAAACTCAAAAGTTGAAAATGATGCTCTGAAAATAATCGATCGCGAAAGCAAGGGTTAGGGCCACTGCTCACATCTCAGCTCACATGTGCGCAGCATGCAGGTCGTGCAGAGGACAGGCCAGTACACAAAGCGAGTTTTAGTGTTGCCACAGCCAAATTTCGAGTGTCAGTTGATCCTTTGACCATGGCAACTGAACACACCCAACGCCCTTTCAGTTCGCCATTGGCGCCTGGGCATCCGATAATTTCCACCCTTGTTAATACATACTCTGATGTGGTTATACTTTCTTCCAGATCTTGCACGCCATCTTATGGTTCTGCAGTTATGTTTAGTGTAAAAGTGATCTTTTCAACCCATTACAGTCCTTACACACAACAGCACAAGACTAATTTACTTTGATAGTTCAAAGACAGTGTCAGAATAGCTCTGTCCTTATTTGGCACAAGCTAGTGGTCAGATTGAATGTAATTTTCAATAGCCAGTCTGTAGGCTGTCATAGTCCTACCGGCATTATGAGCTTATTCTTAGCCCCATGCAAAATTCAAGGGTAGTGCCAGATAAGCTTGACGCCATCAGGCGCCAAGTTTAATATCTGGCACTACCCTTGAGTTATCATGCTGCAATGCAGAAGGACAGTTGGTAGTTGCTGGATTGGAAAAGTTTCCTGCTACTGGCAGTCTGTTCATGCTACGGCACAGCAAGATATTCAGTGTGAAACATTGAAAATCTTGAAAAATTGGGACAAAACTTTGTGCCTCAAGACACCAAGGTAGTTTAGCACCACTTTGAGCTATCATGATTAATTGTTCCTCAGAACTGTTGCATAGTGTTCACACAACAACTCTCTGATATGAAAGTGATGTTAGTACAAGCAGTATTAGAAAGATACCAATAGGTATGTCACTGGGGGTGGGTGGGGGGAGCTTATACTGGAACAGTAATTGGCACCTTTCAGTCTGTTTAGTTTGAAAGTTACTGTTTGTATTAACGCTTTGGCTGTTAGTGCTGTTGTTGCAATGATTCCTGCAAGAATCATCACAACAAAATGCACTTCAACAGCCCAAAAATTAACTTTGTGTGCAGTGCTGAATTTAGCATAGAGTTTTGTAGTTGTTCTACACAAAGAAATACATTTCCGCATTTGAATTTTGGGTCAGAGTTGTATGTGACATCACATACTGACGTTAGAAATGCATAGAATGATTATCAATTCTTTTTTAATCCTTTGGGTGTCGGTAGGGGTTTGAGTTGTGATAATTCCTGCAGGAATCATCACAACTAAAACTGCTATCAACACCCAAAGGGTTCAGAAGTAGTAGTTTTCACACTCTTTTTCTAACCCAGCTCCTTTTAATACGCAGCTGCTTAGTTGTATTTTTGTTATATAATTATTTATACTGGGGATTTTCTTCAGATTTTTCCTACTGCAGATCATGCTATAGCAATTAGAATTGTTAAAAAGAAAGGGGGTGGGGGGGGGGGGGGGGGGGCGGGGGGGGGGGGGGGGGTGGCAGAGACAAAAAGTATTCAAAATTGATCATGTATTCGTGTGATAAGTAGATCAAGCATCGTTTCATATGCAGTGATGAGCCAAAATGGGCACATCTGTGTATCCTTTAGTACAATGTATTTAGACAGAGGTTATTAACATGAGAGACATTTTTTTTAAAAAGTATATCTGTGGATGTATAAGATTACTTGATAGTTTGTTTTATTTCATTGCAAGCAGTACATTTATGATGTACAGACTATGTAGTAGGTTTGCTTTGTTTCAGACCGTTTTCATGAGTTGCAACTTACAGTATCCGATCACAGATATCAATGGGCACATGCACTCAAACTGTATATATAGAGGAATTAAGCATAGCATCATTTGAAGATCTATAACCAAAAAGAAATTGTGTACTTGTCTGTGATTTTGGACCTTTCACCTCAAAGTGTATGGTCCAGAATCACAGACCAGCAATTTTATCAGTTGGTGTTATATTCTGTCATAGGGGTGGCCAAATACAGGCAATGAGTCGCCAGTGGCCCATAAAAATTATGCCAGCCAAGCTGGAAATGCATGCATTTTCTCACCCAAATGCCGAGGTGTAAATTTCAAAGCCTAACAAGTATGATGTAGGAGAAGCTTTGTTCAGGCCCTTTAATTTTTAGGGGGACAGCTTCTTGATTTTACTTGCTTAGGGGCCTGGTTGTCCCCTACATAAGGTTCATCAATATTTGGCCACCCCTGTTGTCACACTGCACAAGTATAATCAGAAAAATAGCTTTTAGAAAACATGTTCACTTCAGCTTTTGTAAAAGTTCAGTTGAGTGATCCTTGCGTAAGATCACACCTTTGTACCTGCATTTGTCTGGTGAGTAAGCTGTCTGACTTTTGTGCTCGCATTGTACGAATGGTGAAGAACAAATTCACATATCTTCTCTTCTGTGGAACTGTGGATATATGTACAAAGTGTGTGATATGCTGATCAAATTTAATTCCCCCCTCACCCCTCCCCTCCCCCCCCCCCCCCCCCCCCCCCTTTTCTGTGTTACAGTAGAACCTGTTTTGTACAACCGTCTTTTTGCAAGGAAAAGGTGGTCTTAAAAACAGGTGCTCTTGCAAAAGAAGTCTTGACAGGCCAGCAGTGTCACCTGTCCTTAACCCTTATCATTTAGAATACACCAGTGTTTTTTTACCAAAATAGTTCAAGGGTGGTGCCAGAATAGCTTGGCGCCTCTAGGCGCCAAGCTATTCTGGCACCACCCTTGAAATAAAGCCATTGGTCTATGTCCTTATCTGAAAGTACTATAATGTAGCTTGCATTATGGCAGTGTACAAATTTGAAGCTTTTAGCTTCAGTATGATATGGGTTAAAGACCATCATTTAGGTCTGTAACTCTTTCAGCCCCAAGGTCCCATTTCTCAAATTTTGGAGGTGTTGCCTATGTACCAGTTGCAGTGGTGGATTGACCATAATAATTCAAGGCTAGTGCCAGATTAGCTTGGCACCTTCTGGCACCAAGCTAATCTTGCACTACCCTTGAATTATCATGGTCAATCTGTCTCCTGATGTAGCGACTCGGGGCTAAATGGGTTACGGACAGATGCTCGATCTCTCAATGAGTGCTGTACTGTTCTATCCTCTCTCCCATTCCCTCCTAGAGAAAACAGAGAGCCCTTAAACAGTCCCTTCAGTCAGCCCCTTGCACCAATGGCATAAAATGTGCGCTCCTTCAGCAAACACCAGCCGCCTACAAGAGACACAGATCTTTATGGGTCTCTGCAGGCTGCAGGGGCTCATGACAGTCTGTGCCTCTTGCTTGGCATGGTTCACATCTCTTTTTTTTTCCTCCTACAGTGGGAGTTACTGGATGTTTTACGAGTTTTTACAGAATCACAGCTTTTCTTTTGGAGAGGGTTGCATGCTTGCTGGTGATCTGTAATTTTGGGCCTTGTTGCTGATTCCATAAGGTCCAAAATCACAGAGCAGCGCACAATCTGTTTAACACAACATTTTCCAATTGTGGCAATTTCGTATTAGAAAAATGATTGTGCCTGTACACTTGGCTTTTTTGTCTGTCTGATCTGGATATGGTGCTGTTTTTTCGTTGTCTATGATCATTACCTTAACAAATCTAAGCTGTTGATCATGACTAGCTTTTTGCGTAGAAATTTACACAGGTCTGTGACTGTGAACCTTACGGCTGGAAGCCATAAGGTCTGCAGTTATAGACAAGCTTGCGATGAAGAGTTGAATCTCAGGAGCATTGATTACTTGTCTTTGTGCGACTAGGTGTTGTGACTGTCTGCGAATATGTAGTGATACGTGTCATTCTCAATTTGTGTCGTGCTTTCTCCTTTCCAGACACCTCCCTCCCCACCCCCACCCCATCCTGCCTATCCCTCTACCTTTATTTGTATGCTGGTCTGTCGTTTAGGACGTACAGCCAAGAAGTTTTTAGGTGGTGTTTTTTGTTTGTTTGTTTTTTTCACAGAAGAACAAAATTGAAATTTTCATGTGCACATTACTTTCAAATGTTGATGTAAAACTTTGCTGTCCAGGGTAAAGTTTGGCTTTTCTAGCGTTTTCTTAGATGTGGTGGGGTGATTTCATCTACTTGATTTTATGGGGAATTTTTCTCTCTCTTACTAGTACATGTTCATTGCTATCTCTGCTTTGCACAGGTTCCATGAATTTGGTGGCTGAATTTCCTTACCGTGTCCTAAGCATCGTACAGCAGAACCTCTTTTTGAGTAGACACCTTTTTTGCAAAAAACATTATCTTAACCTATTTAGCCCCAGCACCCTACAGCAGAAGATGGATTGACCATGATAATTCAAGGGTAGTGCCAGATTAGCTTGGCGCCATCAGGCGCCAAGCTAATCTGGCACTACCCTTGAATTATCATGGCTGATCCATCTCCTGGAACTGGTTATGAAGTGATGCTTGTTAAATTTAGGAAATGTAGCCTTGGGGTTAAATGGGTTAAAAGACAGGTGCTTTCTGTCATGAAGTCTTGAAGAACCTGTCATTAGAGGCCATCGTTTAGGTGGCTACAGCCACAGAGTTGTTGGCGTTAAATGACAGGGGTTCAAGGGTGGTCATTCAAAACTGGTTTTGCGGTGTCTTTGATCTCTCCGCTAATTTTGACCCTTTTTTCCCAGTGCGATTTTTTTTTTTTTAAGGCTTTGAAGATCATGTTTTGTTTTTTATTTCCACATTTTGCAATCATGTAGTACGACATATGTTTACTATGAACCTAACCTCATCGTTTATAAAGAAAGGCAGCTGATTATATATCTATCATTTAAATGTGTGTGTATACCGATCATGATCATTGTGCATTTGCATTGTAAATTTGAATTGAAATTATTTGTATGTACAGGCTGATCTTTGAAAATTCAGTGTGATGTGTGGCAAGGATTTCAGTGTGAATGTGTGCCACACTGGTGGTCTCCCTCAATTTGCTTCCACTGACAGTGGTAGTAAACCAAGTGTGACCGCCAGTGTGTGTAGGCATGTGAGTGTTAGAGAGAGAAAGAGAGAAAATACCTGCTACCACATTTTCACTGTTTTCGTACCATTTTACTATTGTTAGGGTTTGGAGCTGCTGAGTGGTCTATGGCTCTGGTTACTGTTCAACTGTTATTCTACTTCCATCAGCTTATATTCCTTGCTCAGGCCTACCCCATTATGTGTGCAGTCACTGGTACTGTTTACTGTATCAGTAGTGGCAGGCACGAGTGGTTTGACCCCTTGACTGCCGAAGAAAGTAAACACGACGCAACTGCAAGAGATGTGGATCCTCGTGAGCCCCCCACAACTGCGGGGGCTCATGAGGATCTATGCCTCTGACACTACTGTCCGTTTTCATACGATGCTTGGGAGCTCTTTAGTGTTGAGTTAAACCATCACATCCTGGCGCTGATGTTTTCAAATTTGCACATTGTCCTATGAAGGTTACATGACAGATGGATCAAATGTTTTAACTCAAGGGTGGTGCAGGAATAGCTTAGTGCCTCAGGCACCAAACTATTCTGGCACCACCTTTGAACTATCAGTCAGATTTATTTCTTGCAATAGTGTATCGGGATGAAAAGGGTTAACATAGATTGCAGAAAGTCGGTCTGCGACTTGTGGAGGTGAAGAGGTTGAAGAGCGCTGACAAACGGGTGGACAAATTTATTACAATTTATTCAGTTTGTTACATGATTTTAACTCGTTCAGCCCAATGCACATATTTCCCAAATTTTGGAGGCATCATCTAATGACTATGCAGTAGTTGCAAGAGATGGATCGACCATGATAATTCAAGGGCAGTGCCAGATTAGCTTGGCGCCGACAGGCGCCAAGCAAATCTGGCACTGCCCTTGAATTATCATGGTCGACCCATCTCTTGCTGTAGTGCGTCAGGGCTGAATTAGTTAAAACTTTTTTCAACCTGATGCTTTACCCTATATTTCCCGGGTATATTAAAAGTTCTTATCCTTTGTCCAGTAGTGTCCATTTAATCCATTACATCCTAAGGTTGACTTCTTAAAATTTGCTTGTTGTCCTATGAAGGCTACATTACAGATTAGGAGATAAATCAACCATTTTAGTTCAAGGGGTGTGCCAGAGTAGCTTGGCATCTGAGAGGTCAAGCTATTCTGGCACCACCCTTGAACCATAGTCACTTTTTTTTCTAGCTTTAGTGCATCAGAATGAATAGGGTTAATATAGTAGTGAAATAAGACTAAAGGAAAGCAGCCAATGACCTTTTGAAAAATAAAAGAATATGAAACAAATTTCAATTAGTCCTGAGAAGGGCTATGGGCCAACAAGATATGCCAAGACAGCCCTAGCAAAGAAAGAAAGAATGCTTAGAAAGGCCATGTACAACACACACAAAAAGGTTTAGAAAGGTCAAGTGTGTTTCTTTTGTTGGCACTTTTTTTGTTGTTTTTTTGTTTGCATTTTACAACTCTGCAGTCACCTTTTGGTCTCGATGACAAGATTGGGAGGACTAATAAAACATTTAGAAGTAGGCTTTGGACTGACGCTAGTTTCAAATGTTTATCATTTCAACGTAGTTTTTTTCCCCCCTTTATTTTAGACAAACAAGTAATGCTTTGCAGGCACTCTTCTTGTCTGAATTTCACAGCGTTTAAGGGTGTGGAATTTTATTATTTTTGTCAGAGATCCCTTTTACCTCGCTCACTGATTTTGTTACCATCTAACTTTTATTTTACACTTGGAAAAAGAAACTTATGCTTTTTATCCCTGGCTAGACTTTGTTAATAACCTGTAACTTTTCTGTTTTTTTTTAATCTGTGCATTGAACTTTGTATATGCCGACGTTGTGGTTGACTTATCTTTGAACTTTGTGATGTTTGTGGTGCGATGTTGTGTTGTGTAGAAAGTGAGTTTCTCATTTTGCGAGCAGTCAACTACTGTATTCTTCATTCGTGTGCTGGTCTATGATTTTGGACCTCACAGCTGGTGACCAAGGTCCAAAATCAGACCAGCAGTTATTGCCATCAATGGCCGTAGGCTGCATCACCCAATTTCACTACTGTTGTTGATCATCAATCATCCATTACTCAATGACTGTTGTGATGCAATAAACAAATTGTAATACTATGAAAGGTTTCTCTTTTTTGTCTGTGGGCCAGTGCACTTTAATTTTCAGCTTTGGTTTAACCTATATCATACTTAGGCTAAAAGCTTCAAATTTGTACACTGCTGTATGCAAAGTACATTATAGTACTTACAGATAAGGATATCGACCAATGGCTTTAGTTCAAGGGTGGTGCCAGAATAGCTTGTCGACCCTGCGGCCCTGGACATGATTCCCCAGAAGCCGACACTGGATGACCTTGACCTCCCGCCAAACCTGGATGAGGTCAAGAAAGCGATCAGCCAGACTAGCTCTGGCAAGGTTGCAGGCATGGATGGCATCCCCGCAGAGCTCTTCAAAGCAGCTGGACCTGAGACCCTCGATGCCTTCTTCAACATTCTGACATGCATCTGGGCAGAGGAGAACATGCCACAGGAATTTAGAGATGCTACAATCGTCTCCCTGTTCAAGAACAAGGGCAGCAAAGCAGACTGTGCCAACTACCGAGGGATCTCACTCTTGCCATTACTGGCAAGATCCTCGCGAGAGTCATCCTCAACCGCCTGATCACCTCTGTATCCGAGGAAGCACTCCCAGAGGCTCGGTGTGGCTTCAGACCCGGCCGCAGCACAGTCGACATGGTCTTCTCCGTGAGACAGCTCCAGTAGAAATGCATTGAGCAGCACATGGATCTCTACGCTGTCTTCATAGATCTGACCAAAGCATTTGACACCGTGAACAGATAAGCGCTTTGGGTCATCCTCGCAAAGCTCGGCTTCCCCAGGAAGTTCACCAACATCATTCGCCTCTTTGTCCAGTCAAACGGTGACACATCCGCACACTTCGACATTTCCAACGGTGTCAAACAAGGTTGTGTTCTTGCCCCCGTGATGTTCAACCTGTTCTTCACGTGTGTCCTGACCCATGCAGTACATTACCTTGAGAAGGGAGTGTACCTGAAGTACAGACTAGATGGCTCTCTCTTCGACCTCTGTCGACTGAACGCCAGGACCAAGACCATCGAGAGACTGATCCTTGAGGCACTGTTTGCCGATGACTGTGCGCTGATGGTGCACGGAGTCTGACCTCCAGACCATTGTCAACAGGTTCTCAGAAGCCTCTCGACTGTTTGGCCTCACCATCAGTCTCAACAAGCCCGAGGTCCTGCACCAACCAGCCCCAGGCACAAGAGCCCCCCCACCCAAAGTGTATATCGAAGGCACCGAGCTGAAGACTGTCGACCAGTTTAGGTACCTGGGGAGCATCATCTCTTCTGACGGTACTATCGACAAGGAAATCGCAGCTCGCATCAGCAAAGCCAGCCAAGCCCTGGGTCATTTGCGCACTCATGTGTTGAATAACAACGTCAAGCTCTCCACCAACATCAAAGTCTATAAGGCAGTAGTCCTCCCCAGCCTCCTCTATGGCTGCGAGTCATGGACGCTGTACAGAAAGCACCTCAAACAGCTTGAACGTTTCCACAGGAGATCCCTGCGCTCGCTCATGGGCATCAAATGGCAAGACAAGGTGACAAATCTGGAAGTCCTGGACAATGCTGGCTTAGCGAGTGTTGAAGCCTTGACCGTAAAGACAACTTCGCTGGACAGATCATGTCATACGCATGGATGATTCTCACATGCCACGCCAACTCCTGTATGGTGCACTCTCAAAAGGCCACAGGAAGCAAGGACGGCCAAAGAAACGCTTCAAAGACTGCATAAAAGACAGCCTCAAGTACTGCGTCTTCCCGGTAAAGGAACTTTAAGCACAAGACAGATCTGGCTGGCGTGCCGCTGCCACCAGGAAAGCCTGCATGCTCCTTGAACACAATCGGCGCGAACGGATCACCAGTGCCAGAGCTCACAGGAAGACGGCGTCGACTCTCCCCACAGCTACGTTCCAGTGCCCTCGCAGGTGTGGCTTGGCCAGCCACACCCGCACCCACAAATAGAAGTCATGCACAATGACATCATTGGTTTTCGATGGTCTACCCATTATAGACCAATGGCGTTAGTTCAAGGGTGGTGCCAGAATAGCTTGGCAAATAGAAGCGTCGAGCTATTCTGACACTATCCTTTAACTATTTTAGTCAAACTTATTTCACACACTGGTGTATTTCGATGTAAAAATTATACAGTTAGCTCAATACGCTTCACCACCAAGGCATTTTTTAAATTTTTTTTTTTTGGGGGGGATTGGTAGGATGGGGGATTCTCATGATCCTCTGGGTTTATGAAAATTCCAAGCATTTTACCGATGGTACAGGCAGGATTGCATTGTTTGACCTTTGGTGCAACCGACTGAATATATGGTAGGATACAAGCTAACCACTCCCCTACACACTCGCACAAAGTTCAACATTTTGCACAATTCTCCCTCACACACACAGAAAACGTGAAAGAACTTAAATTTCTGTACAACTTTATTTGAAAGGAAACTGGCGTGATTCGGAACACACCTTTTGCTTTTATCACAGTTTCAATCCTCACCCCTTCCTACTTCGCACTTGTTTTTGTTAACATAATTCTGCACACGCACGCAAACTTTGGCTCAAAGCCATGATCAAGATGCATTCAACTTTCACAAAACCAATTCATGCATAAAGCTACACACAAGATGCATTTACCACGCCACCTATACAACTAACAACCCCCTCATGCATGCTGCCACCAATTTACAGTACCTGTGGCCACATGTGCAAGTGGGTGCTTATATACCAGTAAGCCCTTAAACATACAGTAGCTGATTAGTAACATCACAATTTAACCATTAACAAGAAAGGCAAAGCCCTTATGGCCCACGTGTATTGACCAATTCACAAATGTCTGATAATAAGTAAAGGGATGTCTCCTGCACTAACAAAATCCATTTTTTCTAAAAAATTTAATCAGTTTTCCACATCTGTGAAACCCCCGTTACCCTTGACCTTTGCGATGAGTCAACTAAATTAGGATACAAAAGGTCTTATCATCAGCTAACTTTGTGCCAAATTTGATTGAAAAATTTGCTAAATTGTTGATAATAACCACAATTATTGGCATTTTAAACACGTCGACCTCTTGTGACCCTTGACCTTTCTGTGGGTCATCCAAATTAGTATGCACAGACAGGTCTTACCATCAGGCATCTCTGTAGCAAGTTTGGGTTTGGAGATGTGAATAGTAATTGAGAAAAACCATTTCATGTCAAAATATGGCTATTTTTTACCCATTCCCTAAGCTCTTGTGAGCCTTGACCTTTCTGAGGGGTCATCCAAATTAGTATGCATAGATAGGTCTTACCACCAGGTATCTCTGTAGCAAGTTTGGGGTTGGAGTTGTCAATAGTAATTGAGAAAAAAACATTTCTTGTCAAAATATGTCTTCTTTTTTTTTTTTACCTATTTACAGAGCTCGTGACACTTGACCTTTCCGAGGGGTCATCCAAATTAATATGCATAGATAGGTCTTACCATCAGGTATCTGTAGCAAGTTTGGGTTTGAAGTTGTGAGTAGTATTTGAGAAAAAAAAACTTTTCAAAACATGACTATTTTGGACCTATTTCATTAGCTCTTGTGACCCTTGACCTTTCCGAGGGATCAACCAAATTAGTATGCATAGAAAGGTCTTATCAGGTATTTTTGTACCAAGTTTGGGTTTGAAGTTGTGAATAGTCTTTGAGAAAAAAAAAATTTCTAGTAAAAATATGGTGATTTTCGACCTGTTTCTAGAGTTCCTATGACTCTTGACCTTTCACAGGGATCAACCAAATTAGTGTGCATATAGAAAGGTCTTATCAGGTACCTTTGTACCAAGTTTGGGTTTGAAGTTGTGAATAGTATTTGAGAAAAAAATTAATCATGTCCCAAAATAGCTATTTTTGATTTATTTCCTGGGCCCGCATGCATGTCACGCCATTATCCATGGTAATGAGCCATTTTGGTTAATGGTCACAAATCTTCCTTTTAACGGAATGCATGACCCATTTTAGCAGCCTAATGATTCATTAAATTTAATGCCGCTGTACCCCAACATTAGCAATCCTAATGGGCGCTTAGTGTGCGGTGGTGGTGAAAAGCCGGTAAGCTGCACAGGAATTTTGTGCTTGAGTGGCTATTCAGTTCTCGTTGGATGACTGCCCGAGGAAGAGAAAAGACAGTTAGTCCATAATATTCATCAGGGCTGCCCACAAACCCACACATTTAGTTAGGGAGTGCCGCGCTAGCTTAGGGCGAGGTGACCTTACTAAACTGTCTTGATACTGATACATTTTAGCCGGTTGCCTGTCTTCTAGTCCGTTGCATGCATTGCTCATCTTTATTTTCTTAAGCATGTCTAGTGTCTACAGAAAGTTTATTTTCTTACCTTTTAAGTGTATTTCTTAAATACAACATACGTACAGCTTAAACAACATGCCGTAAATGACCGGCGCCATTCAGTAAAATGTATCCCGTGTGGTACACGGTCAACGCTGAAGTACACACATAGCGTGCTCGAGTAAAGCAGTGATGAGAATAGCGAGACTATAGTTGCACAGCCGTAACAGATTGCGCTCAGCTCTGTGCTGCCAGCCGGCGATATTAACAGAGACGACGCGCTGCGCGGCTCCTTATCTCGGCGCCGCACGCACGCGCGCCTCAAAACTAAATGGGAGGCCTTCAACTGCGCAAGCGCGAACTAGTCAAAGCGGAAGGGATTCCCTCCAGTCTAAATATAAAGTAGCCCTTAACTAATGGCACGTTTTTTGGACAACGTGCATTCCAATTAGGGTCCGTACAAATGGTCCATTTACAAATGACCCTTTAGTCCTAATGGGCAAGTACTTTTAATGATGCAATGTGCATATGGCCCCTGATCCCTGTGACCTTGACCTTTGTGAGAGGTCACTGAAATTGTATGTATAGAAAGGTCTTGTCAAAAAGTACCCTTGGACCAAGTTTGAAGACTGTAGCGTGAATAGTCTCTGACAAAATGCCAATGTTAAAGTTTACCACGGACGGCGGCGGACAGACAACCACTGGCCCAGAACATACTCATTTTTGCTTCGCACGTGAACCAAAAATGCAAAATACAGTGATAGTGTACCCCTATCTATTAGTGTGACCAAAATCATCTTGTTTTTGGGTAACTATTGAATTAAGACATTTGTTTTTCTTTCTTTTTTTCTCTTTTAAACAAATACATTTCTACACTGAAAGGCTTCGTTAACCCCTTTGTTCCTGCAGTCACCAGTCTTGTAAACAATAGTGGTGGCTGCATGCTCAAAGGAGTTTATAAGATCCTTTGTCATGAATCAATGTGTTGTCAGTCTTTTGAAGGTAAAACAGCATTTTACTAACAGTTCAAAAACAGTACAAAAAGTTTCACGGATTTTTCTTCTCTTCTCCTTCACACACCTGATCAGTAGATGACCACAAAACACCAATACTTAGAGAGGCTGACAAACTAACATAATCGCACAAAATTTACATTCCATAATGAATGAGTGAACTTTTTTCAATTTCAAATCACACATATACACCTAACTATACACCTTAAAATTAATCAAGATTAACTCTGAGAGGAAAAAACCCACATCTGTTCATAGTCGTACATTCTCCTCATAGTTCATAGTTGTAAAACTCTCGGTCTCATACATGAACATGTACACAAGACACATTAGAAATGCACCAGTCTGCAATTTTGGACATAAGATCCAAAATTACAGACCAGTGCAAAGCTCTACAAACATATTGCAAAACAGGGTACACATGTGCACCCTTTGTTCATGTGATCCACTGAATGCAAAACATTAACATCAAACTTCTCTTTTTTATTTTCACCCTGCTTTTCTACATGTATATCAAATTCCATTTTCTGCACATCTACAACAAACCTAATCTGCCCAACACCAGTCCATATCCTATCAAATATGAATACCAACTCTTCCAATTCCAGCACTGAATGTGGGGGACGGAGCAACCAGGATTGTTTAAAGTACCATTACGCGTAAATCTGAAGACACGTTTCTGCACCATTTGTGTTTTTATGTCTTGTTGACATGCCTAATGAACTTTAACAGCAGTTTGGACAGGCAGCAACAGCACACACATAGTCACACTTATTTATTCTTTTATTTTTAGAAGAAACTACCAAGCGAGTAGGAAAAAGCACTGTCAAGGGAGAGAAGTGTGCATATTTTTAGCTGCTTCTCGTACTGATAGCACTGTATTTATAGAACAGAGTGGAGTCATCGTCAGGTTACTTGATATTAAGATGATATGTGCTGAACTGGATTGTCCTGTGTCTAAATGAACCATAACTAGACCCATGTGTAGCGTTTCATAACCGTTTGTTATAGAAGTATATCTTTGAACATTTACGGCGGTAGTGGGTCTTTAATAGTAGCGTTACTTAAGCCTGGTGCTAAACTATATGTAGTAATGCACAACTTTTTAACCAACTTGTACCCAACCTCAAAACCTGTGTGAAAAATGACAAAATTTGATTATGTGGCACTGAAAAGTCAGAGGGCCATCCAAACTGCGCCTTCACATTTTAAGATCTGACACACAAGACTGATCGACCACAATAGTTCAAGGATCGTGCCAAAATAGTTTGGTGCCACTAGGTACCAAGCTATTCTGGCACCATCCTTGAACTATCTTTGTCAATAAGTAGTCCTAAAAGGACAAGGTTCTCTCAAAATCTCCCCTTGCGGCTCAATGTTATCGTCCACACAAGCAACAGACTAACTTGCACATTTCCAGTCATCTGTCGCACACTAAACCAATCAACACCCCAATTTGAGGAACAGCTGCAGTCAACTGCAGTGCACAAGAGGCGCAGATGCTCATGAGCCCCTGCAGCTGCACATGAGCATCTGCGCCTCTTGTGCACTGCAGTCAACTGTCGCACACCCCCAATTTGAGGAACAGCTGCAACCAATTGCGTGCACAAGAGGCACAGAAGCTCATAAGCCCCTGCAACTGCAGGAGCACATGAGAATCTACGTCTGCAGGGATGCATGAGGGACTGTCGGTACATGCTAACACCCCACTAACATTAAACAAACGTCACAGACACGAGGGGCCACAAGACAGCGGAAGAAAATCAGGTCAGCCAAGGAGGGAGGGGCAGACAGAAACAGGCAACTCAGCAGTGTAATATGAGGATATGTTTTTTTTTTAATATTTGAAACAGCATGGAGCTGTTCCATACATTGCTGCTCGGACAGAAACGCTCATGAAGACTTCTTCACAGACACTCAGGTAACCACATACCAGCAACTTCAATTTTGGGTTCTGCTCAATTTATAATGACTTCTAGATGTAAACACTCAAGAGAACACACTAACTTCAAATTGTGTTCCTATCAACATTCACCAGTTAGCAAATACACCCCTTTGTGTGTGCAGCCACTGGTAACTTATCTCAACTTGTGTCCTAAAATTCTTTCTTTCCTTGGTTGACAAATAGGACACTAAATGGAATCAGATCATCCTCTGATGTATTTTTAAACTTTATCAATATACATAAAATCTACATTTTCTTTGTCAATTGATTCTTTTTGCAGTTACATATATTTTCTCCATACCCCAATACAAATAAACATCTTTGAATGTTGGTGGCTGCAAGCATAAGGGGGCGGTCCGTGGCGCAGTGGTTAAGGCGCCTGCCACCAATGCTAAAGGTGCGAGGTTCGATTCCGGGTTCCGGCGTCGGATTTTTCTCCTCTAGTGTCACCGTTAATTCGGGCGGATCGTCGGGGGTTCTTTCTCCGGGTACTCCGGCTCTTCCTCCCCCTTCACTTTGGTATCAGTTTCAGCCAACTTAATAAAAATTTCAAATACAAAACGATTTCCAAATACCGTCAGTAGCTCGCTTGAGCTTGCCCATAGCACCACGTGAATGTTCTGTGTTTACGTACAGTGTGTGAGTGAATGCGTGTGATTCACGTGAGCGTGCTTGTTGGGTTCAGTTCGCGGCTACATTCTGCGCATTGAGTTATATTATAAATATGAGAAATGCGCCATATAAATACCATGTAATAATAATTATCCTTCAGTGCTTTTGCGTGAAGGTTGGTTTCTCATTTACTTCTGAAGGCTATTTTCAACAGCGAGCGATCACAATTCACACAGCAGAGGAAAAAGGAGGAAACAATTTGAATTACGAGGCCGACACATCAGTCTGTTGGATCAGCGTAACACATATGCACACCGGGCCACACATTATCACAACTCAATGCCATTCAAACCAATTCACTCATTTACCCAAGTCTTTCCATAAAGGTAAATTTTCTTCAGATGACACAAAACATACTTTGGCACGAGCATTGAGGAGGGAAGCAACTACAGAGGACTTACATACATACATGTACACCAAAACAGCACAAGCATGAGGACACCAAGCACAAGAGTAGTGATAGCAAAAGCATGGTTCTTGTACTAGTTGCAGACTTCATCTAGATGAATTCCCCGTATCGGGAGAGGCAAATGAGGGCCCATCTCTGCCAACATGAGGCACAGATTTTCAGGGGCTCATGAAAATCTAAGCCCTTTGCAGACAAAAGCTGCCGGATGACAAGACTGTATACACCACACTCGGGGAAAAATGATTATTTTATCCAAGACAGTCTTAACTTGGATGAGGACGACTTCTGGTGGCGAGATATAGATTCTCATTAGTTACTGTGACAGCATGGCAGAGGGCCTGTGTCTCTTGTAGACTGAGGGACAAGCATAAATCACACTGTGAAAAGCCAGTATTAAATGGTTGTCAACTGAAAGCCTGAGCTACATATATATTAGATGCCAGCAAAGCGGCAGAGCTTCCTGGTGATCTCAACCAGCCAAGTAGGAGGGCTTGAGACAATCTGTGAACTGGTCTGTAATTTTGGACCTTGCGTCTCAGAGCCCTGAGAATTCAGACCTTACATTTTAAATTGGAACATCCAAAATCACATACAAGCACACATCTAAGCATCTTGCAGACGGATGTTGTTAATATTACGAACACTTATGCACTCCAGAAAAAAATAAGGTAGAAGAGAAACTGGTAACGGTTCATTGTTGGTCAGGAAAGGTCAAGCACTTTGCCAGTTAGGCCAGAGAAAACACCCGTGTAGTGCATGAAGATTTCCAGCACATTTCCACACATATCAACATTGATCAGTTTCTCAAAATAAAGTTCTCAACTCTGCTCATTTGAGACGAAAAACAACTGGTGAGTAATGATCACAACAAAGAGGAATTATACAAACTTCTACAAGGTACCCGTACTGCAGAGAAGTTTTATTTCTGTCAACCCCTTGTGCAAGCAGCCACCAGTACTGTTTTCAGTACAGGTGGCTGCATGCACAGGAGGGTTAATATTTATGGTGCACGCACACTCACACACAATCCAAGCCCTCGCACTCTTTGGACATTGGTGGCATCTGTGTTCAATTATATTTCTAATCCAAATTCAATTTCAAACTCGCATATAAATGTGACAAACATGCTCAAACATGAAAAAGGGAAGAAAAACTGGTTACACACACTCAACACGAAGATTCCATCAAACCAAATACTGCGATCACTCAAACGCATGTAATGCTGCCTATGAAAGCGTGAACAGAACTAAACATACGTCTGAATGTTTAACCCACCTAGCCCCGAGGCTAGGAGATGGATCATCCGTGACAGTTCAAGGGTAGTGTCAGATTAGCTTGGCGCCTGAATGGCGCCAAGCTAATCTGGCACTAATCTTGAATTATCAAGGTTGATCCAACTCCTGCAACTAGGTGACCTCCAAAACATGGGATATGTGGCCTCGGGGTTAAATGGGTTTACATAGCTTGTATGCTAATACATGCACACCAGTAACAATGCAGCAACACTGTTTTGCGCAGTCTGTATTCAAACCTTTGAGCATGCAGCCACCGATTCTGTGTACAATAACCAGTGGCTGCATGCAAAAGGAGGTTCTTTATTGTGAACGCCAAATGTCCACACATACTCCCTTGGATGCCACTTCCTTCACCCAGCATTAACCTCTTGACTGCTACTGAAGGTAGGTATATCAGCAGCAGTCAAAGGGTTAACAGACTTCTTTCATTTACAGACAGTACTGTGGCCGTTGGTTGGATCGACTGTGATCAAAAACACGCCTCACACACACCCAAATACAATAACGGCAAAGCCCACAAGGCTCACATGCAAGAACATACATTTCAGATTCTCTCCTCAAATTAAAGTTACATTTCCTTGACCTCGGTACTCAACATCACCAACTACCTCCATGCCAAGTTTCACTGAACAGTTCATACATGTTTCAACACTAAAATACTGTCCCAAACCAGACACTTCATACTTTTGAGATAACACTCTGATTTGTATCAATAGGTGTAGGAAGAATCATTTCATGAAGTTTACACAGGCTGTGGTTACAGTCACAGGGGTAGCGGTGGAAGGGGGGACCCCATTTTCAAATTTACCACCGATGGATGGACGGACAACTCATTACATAGACTCGCTTATCACAAGTGAGCCCAAAAATGCTGGATGATTACAAGATTTCATCCCACACACACCACCACTTTGCAAAGAAAGTGTGCCAACTGCAATCTGTTCACAGTGCTTGTGCGCAAGTCAAAGAACCTTCACAATCAAATTTCTGTGCCAATTTGTTCTGAAATTCCAACCTTACACATAACACACCTGACCAAATGCTATGTGATACACTTTTTTCGAATAACACTTTTAATCTAAGAAAATGCTGGAGTTGATCTTGGTCTACAAGAGGTGTACATTCTCATACGTGCACTGGGGCTCATGAAAATCTACGCCTCTTGCAGATGGCAGACCTGTAGATGACAGCCATGGAACTGAAACTATATTCATGCAGATGAGATGCAGCTGAGACTGAGTTTGTTCTAAGCAGTGTACTGCTCACGGAGCATAGATCTTGCCGCTTCAGCAACAAGGTCCAAAATCACAGACCAGCACACGAATAGTGCATCAGTGACATCTGCCGAATATTTTGTAGCGACGCACTCTGTTGGCAACTTCGGACACTACACAAGATTTCAGACCATTTTCCAGACTGCTTGATTTTTGTAGTGGTCCACAAATATTCATGCTCTTTCAATAGATTTGGATAAGACATCCAGAGCATCAAGACAAAAGGCCATGTTGGCATTCATACAAGACCAGTGATTGACCGACTATTCAATGGCATTTTCATTCAGAGGACCCAAAAAATTATTTAATTGATGAACAGCAAAGAAAGTTAGGTGGGTCAACTCAAAACGTCTGCTGCCAATATGAACACAGCCTACGGTGGCTTTCAATTTCATTTTACTTAATTTGTCTGCAAATCAAGTATAACTTCATTTTGTTATAACAAACAAGATGCAAGCTCTAGCAACTGTTTTTGTTTGCACCAGAATAGAAGATGAAACACTGGGAATGAGAATGGAAATGGATCCATGCAAAAATTATGAGGGAAACGTTTGTGATCTAATTAAAGGTAAACAAGTACATGTTAGAAACTGTTAGCTTGCCAATTAACCCCTTCCATGTCTGTGGACACAGACTGTTATGAACTCTTTGTCAATTCACCGCTGAAGAGCCCAAACTATTCAAGTAACATGGATACAAAGTAGTGCAAGAGGTAGAGCCTCATGAGCCCCTCCAACTGAGGAGGTTCTTGAGGATTGGTGCCTCCTGCATTTGGATTGTTCCCTTTTTCTTGGCAGTGAAGAGGTTCAAAACCAGATCAATAATTATAAAACCATTATGTTACCTCTCTCATACAATGCAGCCACCATTTAGCAGCTGCATGGGAATAGGGTTAATTCACCTTTTTCAACACATTCAATGTGTGGCACATGTGGACGTGCTGCATTACACCACATTTATGAATACAGCACTTCTCAAGTGATTTAAAAACCATATGCTACACTCATTGCTACTGCAGATAAGATACCTAAACATTTGCCTCTTTGTCACAAATCTGCTACAGGTGATACTCTGAAGGTCTTGAAAGCCAATTAAGCAATCACTGGCCTCAAAAAAAGGATTGAAGTGAGAGTCAATAATGTCACTACTGAAATGAAAGCCAGAGGTGTCACTAACATTTTCCAGTTTCTGTCTTGGTCTTAACTGGGAATAACTCATTGCGCCCGAGGTACGAAATAACCACATTTTGGAGTTATCCTCCAAGGTTTGCATTACATTTGAGGAGACAGATCGACCATAATAGTTCAAGGCTGGTGGCAGAATAGCTTGGCGCCTATAGGCGCCAAGCTATTCTGCCAACACCCTTGAACTATCATGGTCAAGCCATATCTTGCTGTGGCGTGTTGCGGGCAGAGCGAAGGCAAAGTGTCTACTACACTGAAAATTTTATAGACAGACTATCCAAAGCCACTAAAGCTCAAACAATTTATCCTGCTTATGCTCTGGCATGCAAAGCTCTTTCACAAGCAGCCCCAAATAATACAGACAACACACAAGATCCATGATACAACAGAGGTAAAATGGTAGGTGGACACATGGCCACTACTGCAGACAGGTGGTCTATCAGCTTGTTCACCCAGCCCCATGAACATTAACCCCTATGTGCATTCATCACACAAGAAGGTTAATCATTAACTCCCTTGCGCATGCAGGCACCAAGACTGTTAACAGTACCGGTAGTTGCATGCACAAGGGGCCAATACAAAAAAAATCACAGTGCTAGTTGATGCTGAGAATGGCGCGGGCGCGAACTGCCGCAAGCTGCTAGTACAGCACAATTGCAGCACAAAGCTGCATCACAGAGCAGACATGCAGTGAGGTGGTGTAGTGCACGCAGCTTGACGTGGAGCATGCGGCGCAGCAGGTGGAGAAAAACTAACAGATGTCCGCGTCAACTGTCAGGACACATCCATGGCCATCTGTGTCTCAGAGTTGAACATGTGGACTGAATTGCCGTCTTCATGGTTCTGCCTGCAAAGTGGATTGTACAACCAGTCTCATTTACAAATCAATAACTGTGTCACTATTCATAAATATGAACCTTTTGGTGCTAGGCCGCATGGTCCAAAATAAATACCACCACATGTATCACAAACAGTTCAAACTCACACCAAACAGTACACTGATCTTTCTATCAGGAAATAATTTTTAACAAGAAAGGCAAAGCCCTTATGGCTCACATGTATGACCGATCCACACGTATGACAAAAAGAGATGGCTTCTGCACTAACAAAATCCATGTTTTCTCAAAATTTAATCACTTTTCACACAGATCTGTGAAACCCCCTTGACCTTTGTGATGAGTCGACTAAATTAGGATACATAGGAAGATCTTATCACCAGGTACCTTTGTGCCAAATTTGATTCAAAAGTTTGCAAAAATGTTGATAATTACAATTATTGGCATTTTATACACATCTGTCGACCTCTTGTTACCCTTGACCTTATCTGAGCGGTCATCCAAATATGCATAGATAAGGTATCTCTGTAGCAAGTTTGGGTTTGGAGTTGTGAATAGTAATTGAGAAAAAAACATCTTTTGTCAAAATATGGCTATTTTAAAACCTATTTCTTGAGCTCTTGACCTTTCCGAGGGGTAATCCAAATTAGTATGCATAGCTAGGTCTTACCATCAGGTATCTCTGTAGCAAATTTGGGTTTGAAGTTGTGAATAGTATTTGAGAAAAAAACATCTTTAGTCAAAATATAGCGATTTTGGGCCTATTTCTTGAGCTCTAGTGACCCTTGACCTTTCCGAGGGATCAACCTAATTTGTATGCATAGAAAGGTCTTACCATCAGGTATCTTTGTACCCTGTTTGGGTTTGAAGTTGAAATAGATTTGAGAATTTTTGTGTGTGTAAAAATATGGCCATTTTGGACAATTTCC
Organism: Semisulcospira habei; assembly: GCA_036245525.1. NCBI lineage: Eukaryota > Metazoa > Mollusca > Gastropoda > Semisulcospiridae > Semisulcospira > Semisulcospira habei. Next base: position 280,526,069 of record BTPG01000001.1, read on the forward strand.
TGAGCTCTTGTGACCCTTGACCTTTCCGAGGGGTCAAACATATTAGTGTGCATATAAAGGTCTTACCATCAGGTATCTTTGCACCAAGTTTGAGTTTGAAGTTGTGAACAGTATTTGAGAAAATATTAATTATGTCCCAAAATAGCAATTTTTAATAGTCCTTCATCCCATGACCTTGACCTTTGTGAGAGGTCACTGAAATGGGTATGTTTAGAAAGGTCTTGCCACAAAGTATACTTGGGCCAAGTTTGAAGACTGTAGCTTGAACAGTCTCCGAGGAAATGTCAACGTTACAGTTTACCATGGACGACCGCTGGCCCTACTCACTTTTGCTTCGCACGTGGGCCAAAATATAAGAAATGTGTGTTAAACGCAACAGATGGATTAGGTACTGAGCAGTGTGTGAGTAATTTTTCTTTTTTTTTACACCATTGTCATAATGTGGCTGAAACTAAGTGTGCATGTGATCCCAACGAAAGAAAATTTGTCGGCCAGACTGACACAATAAAGTTTTTGAATTTGATGGGTGCAGCACTCACTTGAGGATGTCCAAGGGTGAGGACACAGCCGGAAGACTGCACAGGTTGGGAGTGGCCACCCCCACCCCCTGGTTCAGCATTTTGTTGTTGATCATCGCCTTCCCCACCTGCACACCCCCTGCACTCGTCCCCACGGGTGTGGAGGCTGCACTAGGGGAGGGGGCAGGGGAGGGGATGGCGGTGACTGTTGCTGCAGGGGAGCCTACCACACGAGGGGCAGTGGCAGTTGTGATGGGGAAGTTCAGCTGCAGCACGGAGGCTGCGGGGGAGGTGGACAGTCCACTGTTTTTGCCTGAAAAAAGAAAATTTCAGTATTCTTGACCTTGTAAATGCAGAAACAGGAACTGTTTACAGTAATGGCAGCTGGGTACCAATGACACGGTACATGAATCAACCTCTCTCATTCTTGCACCATGACGTCAACAAAATGCAAAAGATCTTCCCAAATATAAAACATGATTAAAATGTATTTTTCTCTAAACTGTATTTTTTTGACAAATACTTACCGATGGCATTATTATATGGAAGGTACACTTAGCTTACCGATTTCAGCCTAAGATTCCATTGTGTATACATACACAACCAGGGAAGCAACTCTAGAGAGTTGTTACCAAAAACCCTGATTAGTCTCCCTTTACCCCAATACGGGTATGTGAGCAGTGTACTCACGCCAGTCTTAGCTTGCTGGCGGCATGCTGTACGGGCGGGAGGGTCCTCCGAGTAATACCATTGGTAAGTATTTTTTTAAAAAATACATTTTAGAGAAAAATATACCGATGGCATTACTATATGGAAGAATAACAAAAAGGATGATGCCTCCCCCTATACCCTGCCTGCATAACACTTAGTATGGGACAAGGTGCAGCCTCCTGACGATTTCAGCTAAGCATCACCTATGGCGCCCAGAGTGTTGCGCCGCTGAGACGCCAGGGCCAGGTTGTCGCGTTGGACGGAGAGGTCTCGCAGATAGAAGCGGGCAAAGGTGGACTCAGCTCGCCACCCGACAGCAGCCACAATGCGCAGTTGCAGTCAAAGGCGACGCTCGCTGAGACCGCTCTGATTTCATGGGCTCTGATGCACAGGCTTTTCACCCTCTCCAGGGAGAGGTCCTCATAAGCAGACTGTATGACCCAGCGCAACCATGACGAAACCGTCAGCGCGGAGATGTCGTTGCGACCCGAATACAAGGGCAGGAAGAGGCGGGACCGGCCTCTCCAAACAGGTTTAGATCGGCGCAAGTAGATCTTCAATGCCCGGACAGGGTCATGCTGCCGGGACTCCCAGGAAGAGTCGAGACCTCCGAGTGGGCGGAGGCTAATCCCTTGAGCCGAGACCGAGGAGAGTCTGTTATTGCCCAAAAAGGCCAGGTTTGTCAGAAGCTGTACCGACCCATCCACTCTGAACTGCAGGCAAGCAGGATCCACGGAGAGTGTGTGTAATTCACTCACTCTGGCAGCTGTGGCAAGGGCTAGCAGGAAGCAGGTCTTCCTGGTCAAGTCCGCAAAGTGGGCCAGCAGGAGTGGTTCGAAACGGCTCGAATTCAACCAGGTGAGAACCCAAGGAAGATCCCAGTGTGGGAGCAGAGAGCGGGGGACTGGGCGCTGGAGCTCAAAATGTGCCATCAGGTCAGAGAGATCCTTACACGATCCCGGGTCTGCCTGGCCCAAGTGCCGGTAAGTGTCCGCGATCATGGCCAGGTAACCTCTGATGGTGATGGGCGCCAAGTTCTGCTCCTGGAAAAGCCAGAGGAAGAACTCAGCCAGCTGCGGATTCGTCTGGCACCAGGACAGCAGGACTCTCCACTTTCCCTCGTACACCCTCCGGGTAGGTGGTCTGCAGGCTGCAGACCTCCGGGTAGGTGGTCTGCAGGCTGCAGCGATCGCCTCCACTGTCATACGCGAGAAACCGCTTGCGGCGAGGGCCTGCCGCACAACCTCCAGGCGTTTAAGAGGGGCCACTCCAGGCAAGGGTGGAATAGATTCCGCCTGGGCTGCTTCAGCATGGTGGGGGGAGCCAGTAGGCGTAAGGTAGGGTGCGTGGTGAGACTCAAGAGGTCGGTGGTCCAGCTGCGGCTTCAACAGAACGGGGCCATGAGGAACAGCACTGCTTTGCAGCCCCCGAGTTTCTGCAGACACTTTGGGACCAAAACCGTGGGTGGGTACGCGTAGGCCACCAGGCCGTCTCAATCTATGGAGAGAGCATCCACGGCCGATGCGAGAGGATCCTGGATAGGCGACACGAAGTGGGAGCTGACTGTTCCACTGTGTCACGAAAAGGTCGATCATGGGCGTCTCCCAGTGGATGCAGATCATCTTGAAGATGTCCTGCCGAAGAGTCCACTCGGTGTGGAGGAGCTGACCCTGCGGCGAAAGGGAGTCCATCAGAACATTCAGGTGGCCGGGGATGTGTCACGCTCGCAGTGAGATACAGCGATCCCTGCACCACAGGAGGATCTGATACAGGTGCATGCAGAGGAACGGGGAGCGCATATCTCCCTGCTTCTAAATGTAAGCTACGACAGTCGCGTTGTCGGAGAGGATCAGAAGTTCTTGGGAACGGTGATGAGATTCCCAGTGGACCAGTGACAGCCAGACTGCCTGCAACTCCAGCCAGTTGATGTGCTTGCTCGCTAGGTCCGGAGGCCACCTGCCTGAGGCTTCGCTGAAGTCCGGCAGTAAGTGCGCTCCCCAACCCATGAGGCTCGCGTCCATGCAAAGCGAAAAATAGGGTGGTGGGGAGAAGAGGGGTACTCAGGTCACTAGCCAATCCGGGTCTGAACATCTCTTTAGGTGAGGCCAGACCAGGGACCATCGCCGCCAGGTCACCCGAGGATGGAAGAGGTCTCGAGTAGAGCCTGCCGAGGGGTAAGAGATCCGCCGCTGCGTTCATGAGCCCAAGAGGTTGCGGCCGAACTCTGGCCGGGACCGCCTCCGCAAGGGACACCTGGTGGGCCACCCCTGCCAACTTCTGGATGCAGGCCTCCGGAAGTCTCACACGGTTTAGGTCGATTAGGAACTCCATACCTAGGTGCACGAACCGGCATGAAGGAACTAGGTCCGACTTGCTGAGGTGACTAGGAAACCTAGCTGCCAGATAAGAGTCAGCAGCACGTCCCTGTCTCTCTCCAAGGAGGGTGCACTATGGTTCCTCAGGACAAAGTCGTCCAGGTAGTTGGAGGTCGGACTCACGGACGACTGCCGGGCTCTGGCCACCACGGCATCCATGATCCTCGTAAAGACCCAGGGGCTGAGGTTGAGACCGAAAGGCAGGGCTCGAAACTGGTACACCACTCCCTGAAAGGCGAAGCGCAGTAACGGCGAGCCAAGGGGTGGACAGAAACGGGTAGGTAGGCATTGGACAGATCAAGGCTGACGGCAAAATACTAGGACCGGACTGAAGCTCTCAAGGCACGTGCTGTCTCCATCTGAAACGAGGGCACAGAACGTACTTGTTTAGCGCCGAGAGGGGCCGCCACTTGCCGCCTGGTTTCAGAACCACAAAGAGTCTGCTGTAAAAGGCCCGCGAGTCGTGACGTCAGACCACCTCCGTGGCGGCTTTCCAGAATAAGGAAACCACCTCGCTTTGAAGAGCTTCCGCCTTGCACCGGTCGTCAGAAACTCGCGTCCAGAGCGGGGAGTTCCGCAGGGGGGAAGGATGCCGAAAGGAAATTTTTCTGGCCCTCTGAGATGGTGGAGAGGACCCAATGGTCGTCCGGTAACAGCATCTGCATGCGTCGCTGTGTAGCGCAAGCCTCCCGCTTACTGGAGACCCTGAAGAATCGGCGGGGGCAGAACCGGGAGAGAGTCATTGGGCCCTGCCCTCCAGGCGGCTCTGGGCCAGGAGGAAGAACCGGGGGTAGGGAAGGGACGTGAACGAGCGGGATGGGACTGACGGCTGGTACGGGTGGGGGCTCCAGTGACTGGACGAATGGCGGGTCTAAAGATCCACAGGGTGCGACCCACAGCATTGCCTGGAGCCCGAAACCAGGAACGAAGCGAACTAGGAGTGAACTAGGAGCGTGGGGCCAGAGGTCCTTAGACGACTCCTTGATCTCGTGCCAGGTTGGTCCGAACAAGAGGGCGCCTCCTAGGGGAGCCTGACGAAGCTGAGACTTGACCGACGGTGGTAAGGACAGGCACTTCCACAGAACGGCGTCGCGCCAGATGAGGTCACAGTTAGTTAGTTATTTGGGTTTAACGCCGAGCAGGCAACTAAGGCCATCTCACGGCGGGAAGGGTAAAAATCTGGTCAGCCAGACTAAAAGAAAGGTCTTAAGACATGATGTAAATATACCTTAAAAATATGTCAGGCTAAAAAGTCGCACGGGTCTTTAAAGAAAGCGTCAACAGACTCTCAAAAAGGTCAAAATAATAGAAACATCATAGTCTATAAACACTCAAATCTTATGAAAAATATGGCACTCTCTCAGAAAACTGAAGATCTTGTCCGGGGGTACATCCCGGAACAAAACCTTCAAGGAGTCTGCTGTGAAATGTTTATATAACTTGTATCGATTAGATCAGCACAAGACAGCAAAAAGTGTTGAACAGAGTACTGCTCGTCGTAGGCATAACACCATGGACGCTCCTCCTGTTTTAGTAAATAAGAATGCGCAACATACGTGTGCCCGATGTGGAGCCAAGCAAGGACAGTCTTCTCACGGCGGCTGCCGCAGCGATAAGGTAGGCCGTCGGACAACTTAGGAAGGGCTTCATGCAGCTTGTTAGCTTCCTCTTTGTCCCACTCGGACTGCCACTCACGGGCTATGTACGCACTAACCACATGTCTAAAATCACTATAAACAGTCTGTGTGTCAGGGACAGGGTCGTTGCGGGCATCGTTGGCAGCAGAATCTGCGATCATAGATACGACAATAGCCAGGAAAATCTGCGATATAGATACAATAGCCAGGAAAAATTCAAAGCAGTTCATTGAGGCTCTGTTGGTATATGGCTGGTGGAGTAGAGTCTTTCTTGTGGGCAGTCAAGTCCAGCAAGATGTCAGGGTGGAGTGATGTGTTGCAGGGATTCCAAAACTCTGTCCAGGTCCAATCCAGCCGCCTGCAGATGAGGTCGGAAACGGAAAGAAAGTGGACGGACAGCTCCCAGATGGGTATCGTAAATCTCTGCTAACGATGGTTTAAAAATACAATCATAGGCTGGATTGTCTGGATGGGCCTTCAGTTTCAGAACATAACTGAGCATGAGGCGGATGCAGCGGAGCTTGAGAGAAGGCTCCCCTGCCTCGGCATACAGACTAGGAACTGGAGATATCCTGAAGGTCCCAAGATATATCCGCAGACCCTGATGGTGAATTGTGTTCAGAGGCTGTAGCACAGACTTGGAAGCTGAGCCATACACCACAGAGCCGTAATCCATTTTGGACCGAACAAGGGCCCGGTACAGTTGAAGTAAGACAGTACGGTCCGCACCCCAGTCAGTACGACCAACGACACGAAGAACGTCGAGAGCCTTCTGACAAGAGGTTCTGAGGTAATTAATATGGTTGCGGAAGGTAAGTCTTTTGTCAAAGATGACCCCCAGAAACTTCGCCTCCTCGGCCACCTTAAAAAATTTCGTCTGGTTAGTAAAATGCACACAGACTGTCTTGGAGTACGAGAACTTGAATCCATTGAGAGACACCCACCGCTGGATGCGATCAACGCACAGCTGCAAGCGCCTCTCAAGGGACGCAAGTCCTTGACCACGTGCGCACAAAGCAAAGTCGTCAACAAACAAAGAGCATTCAGAATCATCCTTGACAGCCTTTACAATATTATTAATTTAAATACTAAATAAAACAGGAGATATAATGCTTCCCTGTGGGACACCCATCTCCTGTTCAAAGGAGTCGGAGAGGGTGGAGCCCACACGGACATGGAACGACCGGTTAGTCAAAAAATTGTGAATAAAGACGGGCAGGTGCCCTTTAAAACCCATGTCCAACAAGTCAGACATTATGCCATTCCAGGTAGTGTCATACACCTTTTCAAGATCGAAGAAAATTGCATAGACATGCTGCTTGTTGACAAAAGCATCTTGAATAAATGATTAAAAGCGGACTAAAATGGTCAGTTGTACTACGGAAGCGCCGGAAACCGCAATGGAGGTATGTGGGGAGACCCTGTGACTCAAGTTGCCACACCAGGCGGGCGTTGACCAGGTGCTCCATAGTTTTACATAAACATGATGTCAAAGCGATAGGCTGGTAGTTGCCCGGGTCGGAAGGATCCTTACCCGGCTTGGGGATCGGTACAACCACAGCCTGGTGCCAACTTACTTACTTACGCCTGTCACCCCTACCCGGGTATAGGCCGTCGACGAGAGACCTCCAGCAACTCCTGTCCTGTGCTTCTCCTTCGATTCTACTCCAGGTGGTTCCCAGTCTCTTGATGTCTGCTTGGAGGTCTCGATGCCAGGAGTTTCTCGGCCTACCTCTTTTCCTCTTTCCCTGGGGGTTCCATGACAATGCCTGCCTAGTGATACTGGAAGCTGGCTTTCTCAGACTGTGACCGATCCATCCCCATCTTCTTCGCCCAATTTCATTCTCTGCTGTTATCTGCTCTGTTCTCTCCCAGAGTCTGACGTTGCTGATCTTCTCTGGCCAGTGGATTTTCAAAATTCTTCTAAGGCAACTGTTCATGAAGGTCTGTACTCTGTTGACTGTGGTTTTTGTCAATCTCCAAGTTTCTGCTCCATATAGGAGAACTGCTTTTACATTGGAGTTGAAAATCCGGACTTTGGTGTGTTGTGACAGCTCTCTGGAACTCCAAGCCTGGTGCCAAGACGGCGGAAAATGGGCAGTTCTCCAGATATGGTTAAAGGCCTTAAGAAGTACAAAGAGTGACCTCTCAGGCAGATGCGTTAGGAATTGATAGTGGATGGTATCTAGGCCAGCAGCAGAGTCATTACATTTCTGCAAGGCTTGCTGCAATTCTGATAATGTAAAAGGGGCATTATACTATAGTCTTCTGAGTTATCGGACTTAAAATCACAAATACGAGACTATCGCTTCTCCTTCTCTCTCTGGAAGAAGGGTGAATAATGCTCTGTTGAAGAATTATGGGCAATGGTGGAGGCAAGCAAATTGGCCACAGCTTTTTTATCTGTGACAAAGCTGGCACCATCTCTAAGATGGCCGACAGAAGCGGAGCCACCCCTGCCTGTAATTCTTTGCACAGCCTTCCAGACTTTCTGGGACGGAGTCCGAGAAGTTAAAGATGAAACGAAGCGTCTCCAGGAAGCACGGCGTTCCCATTAAAAAAAAAAAAAATGTAACGGGCTTTCGCCCTCTGTCTTTTAAAGGTTAAAATATTCACTTGCGACGGATTACAGAAAGCACGTCGCTGAGCAGTTTTGCGCGCTTTTTGGGCCTTGTGGCTCTCTTCATTGAACCATGGTACTCTCGGCTTCCGAGTGACTGATGAGGAAGTTTTAGGGATGGTTTCGCTCGCTACATCCAACAAAATAGTAGTAAAAGAAGAAACAGGTTCTTCAGCTGACATGACCACCTCCTCTGTAATATGAGACTGACAGAGGGAGGCGAACAGAGACCAGTTAGCTTTCTTAAGATTCCAGCGCCCCACCGGTGGGTCCTCCCCACAGCTGACCGATGACAGGACTATTGGGAAGTGGTCACTACCACACAGGTCGTCGTGAACCTTCCAGTCAAAGTCCAGCATGAGAGAAGGATCACACACAGTGAGGTCTAGAACAGAACTAGATCCTGAACCTGGGATAGAGTAAGTAGGTGAGCCATCATTAAAAACACATAGGTTAACATAGCTGCCAACCTAGAGGCAACAAAAATCCTGAGCTGCGGCCTCCACGATGCTAGCCCTTGCTTTCAGGTGCCGAAAAATCAAACAACAGGGGGGGGGGGGGGGGGGGGGGGGGGGGTATGCACCTTGCTCCAGCCGGATAATCAAACACAGTGCGCGTCAGCCCGCCTAGGTTTACTGTGGAGCCGCCTGGCACATTTTACAAAAGGCAAAGTGTTAGCCCTTTCTCGATTCGTCGATGCAAGGAACGCTTGTCGTCTGGATGGAACTTCACCAACCACTTCTGCTTCTTTGGAGGCATCATTTTGTTGAAAATCGAAAATAACACTTGTGAAAATCGCTAAGCATGTGCTCCAGACCAGGGCAATTTCGAAGGAACCGGAACAAACACAGAATGGATGCAAATTTGCTGCGCATGCGTAATCAAGACTGGCTGTGGGTCCCCGAAAGCTTAGCGGTACAGTATAGTGGCAGGCTCTCAACTACAGGCGCTTGACCAAGAGCGGTACGCCAAAATGCCTCGAATTTTAAAATAAAGCTTGAAAATCTGAAAATCGGGGAAAATGTACAAAAAACGGAAAATCGGGACTTGAAAAAAAATCGGGAAATTCCCGAAATCGGGAGGGTTGGCAGCTATGGGTTAAGGTTGAGAAAAAACATCTTCTAACATCTGACCTCTGCCATCATAGTGGTCACTACCCCACAAGTGAGCGTGACCATTAAAATCTCCCATGAAAATAAAGGGAGGGGGCAGCTGATCTACTAAGTTAAAAATATCATTACTACAGACCCGCAGGGATGGTGGCAGGTAAATACTGCATATGGTTATGGTCTTCTGGTAACCCGAGCTGCAACAGCCTGAAGACAGGTGTCAACACTAACAGGGCTACATAAAAGCTGGTTGCTAATGAGAATAGCCACTCCACCCGAGCGTCTCTCCGAATCAGAGCTCTTATGGATAGCAAGAAAACCATTAAAGTAAAGGAGACAGGGTCAGAATTCTTCAGGTAAGTCTCCTGAAGAGATATAGTAGGCTGTCCCAGTAATTTTTTTAGATTCAAATGACAATACAATTTTTACAGTTTTCTGAAAGTAAACATCAAGATGAGCTTGCATGCAAAATTTTGTGGAGATATCTTAAACGGTTTCTGAGTTATAGTGATTTGAAAATTGTGTCATTCTGTCGTTTCGGGTCAAATTTAAGAAAAGTCTATGTTTGAGGCCTCTAAGGGTTCTAAAAAGTATTGTTGAACTTTATTACAAAAATAAGCAGTCCTATAAACTATACAATGGTCACAATTGTTGTTTTTTTTCTGATGATGACTGCTATCAAAACATCTTGGTGTTTAGCCATCCTGGGGGGAAAGGCAGGCCACCTAAACTTCAAGCAAATGCGGTCACCAACAAACTCCTCCTGCAGTTATTCTGTGCCAAGGAAGAAACTGGAATTTCCTGGGTCAAGCTTGAAGACATTCTTTAACAAAGTGAATGCTTTAAAGACTATCCTAGGAGAAAGTATGAAGGACTTCTGAAAGAGACTGTCAAACATGCAGAATCATTGTGCCCTGAAAATACACGGTGTATACGGAACAATATTGCTAACTCAGAAAAGGACAGCCCCTGCATCTTTGTTTGTTTTGTTTTTGGGACATCTGTGGACATAGTTATATTTATAATATTAACTAGAGAGTGTGTAATGACTGCACCAAACATTTTTAGAATTGGATTCCAGAGTTACGTTGATTATTAAACAGCTCAACATTCCGACTTTTCATCAAAATGGCAATTTTTAACATCACACAAAAATAATGTCTTGTGTAAGTTAAAATAAGATTTGCATATCTTTCCATGTGTCTTTCTGTCTTCAAAACATCAAACCTTTTTCAAATCGGATGTTTAGTTTAAGAGTTATGCTCGTTTACATATGGGTCCCGCAAGCTGTTGTTTGGGTGTCTTGTAACGGTTGCACAGATTGAATGAAAAACCATTTTCATTTGCTTGTCTTTTTATTCAGCAGTCACTGGGAAGCCTCAACATAAAAAAAAGGAGCTGTTGTATGCATATACAACTTTATAAAACCATATTTAGAAAGCTGATCATCCCAGTGCTCTTGTATTGGTGTTACCCTGAAAATGGCACTTTGTGAATGGCCGCATTTTACGGATTTTCAATAAAGTTTAAAAGCTTGTAAAATCCTTATTTTTCAAGCTAGACACTTATTTGTTTTTGTGTTTTGTTTGTTTTGTTATGCACTGTGACCCTATTATGTTTACTGATGTGTGTGTTGATGCAAATTTTGGCTGCCGGTACCTAATACAAGGGAAGAGGAGGCAGAATTACAATGAAAAACCAAAAACACCAAGCCTGAAGTCAGGATGAAGGCTGAACGGTAATCCTTTCATAAGGAAGCTAAGCATAAGACTGGCGCAAGTACACTGCTTGGGGTAAAGGGAGACTACTCAGGGTTCTTGGTAACTCTCTAGAGTTGCTTCCCTGGTTGTGTATGTATACACAATGGATTCTTAGGCTGAAATTGGTAAGCTAAGTGTACCTTCCATATAGTAATAATGCCATCGGTATGGATTTTGTAGAAACAGATTTAATTGTGAATCTATTTAAATCTTGCAGACATTTATTTGAAAAAGAATAAGACAAAGCACTGAAAAATCAACATGCATCAAAAGAATGTAACTTCCATTTCTGCCTAGCACGGAGAGAGATCAATCTAAAACATCAAGCATTATTGTCAGTGCCTTGGGCACGCCCTATAAAGCAAACGCATTACACAAACCTACAAACCATATTCGATGGTACACACCGTCACTAAGGCTAAAATGTCCTAGATCCACAAGGTACAAAATCACAGACCAACACATCAACTGGGATGTAAGCCACTGGACCTCAGCAGTGAAAAGGCTAAGATGTTACAAATAACTCACTCTGTATCAAGATTGTGGGTGGAATGGCTGTGCTGGACCCGGAGAGTGGTCCGTTTGACATCCCCCGCTGGGCAGCCACAGATGTCTGCTGCAATAACTCCCTGTTAGTCTGCGCCAATAGTGATGTGGCCGATGATGACGGTGTGACAGTCTGTGATGAGTGAAGCAATGTAGATGATGCAGACAAGCCAACCTGTGACTTGCCTGCCAACAATGAAGAAGCTAGCGGCGCCGACAAGGGAATGGACGATACAGATGAGGTGACGGAGGAAAATGACGAAATAAAGGTGGGTGCAGTTATTGTCACTGCAGCATCCGACACCACACTACTGCTCACGCCATCCCCACTGGCCCTGACACCAGAGGTATGAGAACCAGAGGTGTGAGAACCAGTGGGGATGGTATGACTAGTAGTGGGCACAGTGTGAGTCTCAGTATAACTGCTGCCACTTGCGTTCACAACACTCGAGTCACTACCACCATTTTTCACACCATTCGACAGCTCACAAGTGTTCACCACGGCACTGACGGCAAATTCTGCGCTGGCCGAGTCCAGAGTGAACCGTGAGGTAGGTTGAGACGAGAAGGAATGCTGAAGGTTGTTGCCAGGGTGAGTGAGGTCGTTTGCATTGGCACCCGAACCGACCAAGTCCAGATTGAGCAGGCGAGCCTCCTGCTCACGTTGCATTTGCATGAGCTGCTCGCGGTGGCACTGGAAACTCTCCAAGTTGAACTCGGGCAGAGAAGGGGAGGCGCTGGTGTGCGACAGGGCTAACACCGACAAACGTGAGTCATCCCGCAACGCATCGTCTTCTGGGGGAGGAGTCTGCGCCCGGTAAAAAGGTCTGAAATGAGAAGTTATTATCATCACTATTTCACCCACTTCACCTCCAAGCTATTCCGACACTAACCTCAAACAATCATGGCCAATCCATTTTCCTACACATGGAGACAGACCTCTCATAGTTCAATGGTGGGGCCAGAACATCTTGGCAACTTTCAGTGCCAAGCTATTCGCGCCCCACCCATAAACTATTATGGTTGTTCCGTCAATTCACCTTGTTAATCAGGCATGGGAATTAGAAAAGTGAAAAAAGTCTGAAACTAGGGGGGTCCAGGGGCATGCCCCCCCCCCCCCCCCCCCCCCCCCCCCCCCCCAGGAAATTTTAAAATCCAGATTAAAATCTGTGCAATCTGGCGCGTTCTGGAGGCTTTTCCAAAGACAATAAAAAGTGAATAAATTATCAGTTTCAGGCCCGCTTGCACGGTAAAGTAACGACTGCGTTAAAGCCACAATAGGTGACGCGTAACTCTTTTTTTTTTTGGCAGAAATTTGCCTTTAGGCGGACAATTCCCATGCCTGGTTAATGAACAAACAACAAAAAGAGCTTGTTGAAAAGCTGGTGTAAAGGCTATTTCTCAAAAGTAAATGCACAAGTTATCTAATGCTCCAGGGTTCATTTTTGGAACGCGCCTCGTGCCAATTGACGCATCGAGTCTCAAGTTGGCCCATTGCTTTTTCGAGGTGCGCGACATCGGGCGCATTGTTTTTACATGCACGCGCGCCAGCCGTGTGTTTATTTTTTACACAACTCGCCGACCTAATTCTCAGAAAACTTTGAAAGGATTGTCTCCCTGTTAGACTGTTAGATCTACGCTGATCACCTTGGCGATGATTGATTGTACATTTCTTAACGTCCCGACAGCAACAAGGCTTTCTCAGGACGTGCCTGCACTGCTTGTGAAAAAAAAGAAAAAAGAATATTGAATGTATGTCGCCAGCCGGTCTAATACGTTACATAAACCTACGATATGGGGCCTAAATAAAGCTAAGACCATTTAGCAACACACATCCAATATCAAGAGCTACAGGCAGCACAGACAGTAGGTAGAGTTTAAAATAGGAAAATACAGGTGAATGGACCAAGGGTAGACAGAAACACATGCCCCAGAATAGAGAGGAAAACCCACCCTGTGGGGCTGACCAGGATGACCCTGGGAACTAAAAAGTAGTTAACCCCACCCAAGTCCCCCAGGGCAGACACGGATGGGGAACCTTGGCAATGAATAATTGACCCACTACTGATTGAATTGGCCCATTAAATTTTGACTGAGTAGGCCAATTGTCCCACAGCCTATTTTTAGAAAAATAAACCCTGATGTTCATGAAAATAAACACCATTCACAAGTGGTCTGAAATTGCTGCTGAATAAAGGCTTTGTATACAGTCAGTGAAAATAAGTTCAGGGCTTCCGTTTTAGTGCGTCTGTGACACACTAAAACTCAAAATCACGTACTGAAAATGGAACTAAGGAGTAGTCAGACGCACAAAAATTCAGTGCATCTGCGTCCGAGACGCATCATCCTTGTGCCACCCTGCGTACCCTAACAGAGGTCGGTGACAGTCAGTCTACTTATAGTGATGAGTTGGTTCGTTTAGTCGCTTAGTCCGTTGGTTCGTTTAGTCGCTCACTTGGTCGCGGCTGCGTTCAGTGCGAGTGTATGTTATTACAAAGTGCGCGCTACGTGTTGACAAAAAAGGAATCTGGAATGCTTCGGATTCTTGCATCCGGCACCATCTAATCATGATAATCGCTTAGAAGAAGTTGCACTTCGACACTGCCATCTCCATCGACAAGAGACAGTACCAAAAATGATACCCCTGGGTCCTGTGTGGCACCGCTGCTGCGACAAAGTTTTCAGAGTTCATGGCTGCGTGTATTTCCATGGCTAAAACACGACAGCACAAGAATGATATGCGCAATATGCATGGAGGCAAACTCAAACAGCAAGTCCAGAAATTTAAACATAAACAAGTTTGTCAGTTTCTTTTTTAACGTGGTCAATCCATCTTCAGGTACACAGTTATTAGGCAAAAGCTCTAAAATTGGAGAAATATGTCTTTCAGGTTAAAGGGTACCAACTTTTATGCACATAACACACTCACACACACAGTTTAGACAAGTCAGACTTTGGTTGTCAATAGGACTTGGGAAGTTCCCCGCGTTGCCTAGGAGCATCGGCGCGTCAGCCGCCATCTTGAGAGGATACGATAGCCTTCAGATAGTAGCGAAGTAGTGTTTCAACACGTTTTTCTTCCTCTTTGGAAACAAACAAAAACATATTCTGGTTAGCAGTTTCCTACGGTGATGGCAACACTTGCTGTTATTGCCTATGTCATCAGGACTTGCCTGACATTGTCCTGACAGCGATTTCCCTACGAGCGCCTTAGTCGCGTATCCTCTAAAGATGGCGGCCATGACTAGCGTGATGACGTCAGCTTCCCGAGCCCTATATGCCTTCAGCAAAAATGTATTTTTTCAAAAAATACTTACCGATGGCATTACTGTATGGAATACACCCATTAGCTTACCGAATTCAGCCTCAAAGACACGAAGCGGAGAGTAATTGTAGAGAGTCGTAACCAAGCATCTGGATAGTCTCCCCTCCCTACATCCAGATGCGCGCGCCGCGTTCCCGCCAGTGGGGAGCGACTATGAACTTACCAAGAAGAGTCGGCTGTAGAAAGCCGGGGAGTCATGTCGGGCTACTACCTCTTTGGCGGTCTTTTGTAGAAGGGCGGCTATCTCTTCCTGCAGAGCTGAAGCCTTGCGAGGATCTGCAGGGATGTGTGTCCAAAGCGGGAACCGCCTCAGTGGGGGAGGCGTCCGGAACGAGATTTGCAGTCCACGAGAAATCGTATCGAGGATCCATGGGTCTCCTGGAAACAGCGACCGCCACTCGTCGCTGTAATGTGCTAGCCTCCCTCCGACTGGAAGACCGGTGGGATTTGGTGAGGGTGTAACCGAGGCAGAGTCATTGGGCCCTACCCCGCCCGGGCCTCTGGCCGAAGCTGGGTCGGGCGGAGGTCCGTGTGAGGAATGAGTGTCCACGGCCAGCTGGGGCCTGCTGTCAGGTCCTAAAAAGACGTCTGGTGATAGTCAAGAGGTGGGTCTAAAGGTCCGCAGGATGCGACCCTCGTCCTTGCGGCCAGCTGAAAATCTGGAATGTTCCCCTATGCCAACGCTAGGCCACAAGTCCTTCGCTGCCGTCTTCACCTCCTGCCAAGTGGGGCCGAAGAGGAATGAACCGCCCAGCCGGGCCCTGCGTAATTGTGCGGTGAAGGTCGATGGAATTTCCGGGGCAAGATCGCAAGACCGCGTCACGCCGCATCAAATCACATTTTGCTGCTGCCGTGATAGCGTTGGTGGCTGAATGGTGTACTGTACGATTCGCCATCACTGCCAAGGCGTGGATATCCCGCAATTTCTGCTCGTTGGGTCGGTCCCAAAACTCCTGTACTCCACGGACCACCGCCTGCATAGCTAGATCTAAGAAGCCCACACACGCGATGGAATTCCAGATCAAGGTAGCTGTGGATTCTAGTCCGGGGGGAAAAAATCGTTGCACCGGTCCTGAGCCACCTGCATGGAGTTCGGCTTCAGGATCCACCACTGGAAAGGGGCAGATGAAGGCTTGAGAGTGATCAGCATACCACTTCTGCTGAAAACGGATGTCAATGTCGGCAGGCCACCGTGAGTCCGCGAAGAAACCCTTATCACACAGCTTGCCCTGGCGTAGGTGCTCGGAGAAAGCGTCAGAAAGGTCCTGAAACCCTGGAGGCTGGGGAAGGGACTTGAATCTTTTTGCTTGGAAAGGAGCGTCCACTGAAGCTGTAGCTTTCCTCTTGAGTGGGGGGGGGGGAGGAGGACACGTGTCCAAAGGAAGAATGGCCGCGATGATGTGGACTGCTTCGTCTAAAGCCCGAGAAGTCTCCGAAAGCATGGGCGTCTCTTCTACTAAGTCGGAAGCGGGAGGGCTACATGGGTCAGAAGGTGTCTCTAGAGCCAGCAGGGCCGATGCAGAGTCTTACGGGTGCAGACTGAGTGTGTCCGAGTCATAAGTCACAGGGTCCAGAGAACGGCAACGGGACCGCGGCCGTTGCTGTGGAGAATGCGGTCTACTGCGCCCAAAAGATCTGCTCCACGAATGTGTCCGAGCTAGATGACTCCCTGTGGTACAGGAACTCGTCTGTGAACATAGGTGACTGATGTGACGGGTTATAATTGTCTCAGTGGAAATGGAGACTAACCTTGGAGCGTTGAGGACTGTGAGGCGAAAGCGGTACTTCGCCAGTAGCCTCAAAGGCCGTCCGCTTCTGATTGGTCTCTGAAGCTTCAACTGAGAGGCCGAGAGAAGGGGTCGGAAGAGTCTCATTCACCGATACTTGGGGATCATGTGAGACTGCGCACGCCAACATCCCACTCCCCAAATTCCGAGGACCTGCAGTCGGGATAGGGTTCTGCGACTTAGTAATAGAATGAGAGCCTACCTTCTCTGTAGACGCTTGAATGAGCGGCGCTGTCGGGCAAAAAAAAAACTGCCCCATGCAGGAACCCACTACTAATCGAAAACCGGACGTACCCGAACCGCAATTTCTTTCGAGTTGTGCCTGCGCTGCCGGCTATAAATTATCTGCCGGCCGCGAAGGCATAACCCGAGGCTTTACCTCGTCATTCTTGTAAGGCAAGAGTTTAGAATTCATGAATAAGTTCTGAAATCCGATTAATGCTGGAGGCTGAAGCCGATGCAACTTGTCTCACGGAAGCTAAGGTGAAACTGGCGGGAAAGCGGCGCGCGCATCCAGATGGAGGTAGGGGAGACTATCCAGGTGCTTGGTTATGACTCTCTACAATTACTCTCCGTTTCGTGTAGGTACACACGAACGGCTTTGAGGCTGAATTTGGTCAGCTAAAGAGTGTATTCCATACCGTAATGCCATCGGTATGAATTTTGAAGAAACAAAAGACTATGTTCTCTGTTACAAGACATTACCAAATGACCATACAAATAAATACATATATGTGTTTTTCTGTGTGTGTGAGAGTGAGACAGGCTTTTGCATGATAGCTCAGCTGTTAAAGAATCAGGATCATGGAAAGGACACACAAGCACTGTCACAACAAATTTAAAGAGGGGAGAGCAAAATGAGTTAACTTATTTCAAACATAGATATGATGCAGTTTTTCTTAAATAAATTTGCCCACCCTCTATTATGCTCAGATAGGGGTCTGTGTACCCTCTAAAATTTATACCTGGGGGTCTATAGACCCTTTAACCTGTTGTGAAAACAGAAGCCCTTAAGTTTCCTTTCATTTTCTATGTGCACTCACATTTTTTGTTCTCGTACATAGGTGATGTAGTCGCCCACTCTGCTCGAGTAGGACTGCCCTGTCAAGTCGACTTTGTGTAGGCCCTCGTCCCAGGGAGTGAACGCTCGGTCGAGTATCACTCTGAGGATAGACCAAAACCTGATTCACTTTAATCATCACTCAAAATCAAACACTAGCCTGGCAAGCGTCACATCTTCTGTATCTTTAAACCCCTTGTCCATGCAATCACCGGTACTGTCTTAGCATCGTTGGCCACATACACAATGGGATTAAATGTGATCTGGTAAGAACTGGAGTTGACAACTCCAGGTAACAAAGTCTGGAAACACAGACCAGCACACCAATGAATGATAAAGTTTCTTCTGCAACTCCAGTAGAGAATGTGTTGGAGAAAACTGAATTTTGCAAATTTTATTTCAGAATGTGAAGTGCAATCTTTTGTGTAACAAAAAGGTAGCATTACATCCAACATGAAAAAATTTCTAGCTCGATTTCCCTGAAAATGTATGCCTTAAAAAGGTTTAAGGGTTCTAAGGGTGCCAAAAGGTTTAAATGTGTTGCCAAAATCCATCTGTTTGCAATCCTTTCACCTCCTCGAGCATGTAGCCACAAGTACTATTCTTAGCACTGGTCGCTGGATGTGCAAGGAGATCAACATGTAGACACATTTAAGTTTGTTGCACAAACGCATACCTTCCTCCCCTGCCAACACGGCGTCGTGCAAAACCAATGCAGCGACCACCAGGTAGTGTAGTAAGGGAGAACCGGTGTCGTCGGTCCCCTAAACCGCCCTCATCTGGATCACACCATGGCCAGTTGCCCAGCCGGTTAGTCAATGGCTGAAAGCGCAATACAGCCCTATGAAACTTGGACACAAACTCAACCAGCCTCACTATCTTTATCTAGAACAGCAAGGCCTTCCTGGCTCCGAACACTTCCAATGATCTTCCATAACCTTGACCTTCAGCAGGTTACGTAAATGGCACACTCTCTACCATCTTTTCCCTTGAATCATCCTAATTAATGTGCAATAAAAGGACTCTTGAAAGACCTGCATACTTAGTTTGACAAACAAACTCGCCACAGTGACTGTCAAAAAAAGTTAGCATAATTCAAATCTTTTGCCAACCACAGCTTCTTGTCCTTTAAAAGCAATCCATCAAGCACCACTGTATACAGTTGTCCAATCATGAAGCATTAATCTGCCAACCAGTCCACAGATGACAGATGTGCATATTTAAAGTTCAAGAAAGTTTGTACTGCGACTATAGCTTGTACCTAATAATACAGGCATGCCTACCAACAATTTGAAATTTCAGTATTAGAGATTTGAAATTTCAGTAATACTATTAAAATTTCAGCAATACTATTACTATTGTTACCTATTATTTCTGCACTGTTTTTTATATTGTGCCTTTTATTATATTAGCACGAGCGCAAAAATAAAAATGACACACACACACACACACACATCACTGACCAGGATACATATAGTTTGCACATCTCTGTAATGGGTGGTTAAATAATGGTTGGGCGCCCCCCCCCCCCTCCCCCCAACCACTTAAGTTTTTTTTTTTAATGTTAAACTTGCACATTGCGAAATTTTCTGATCATTGCACTTGACTTAGGTCCAACAAAGAGAAAGCAGACACTGACAGGTTGGTTTAAATAAAGGGACGTAATCAAGCAAATTGTTCTAGTGTGCTTACTCCCCTTGTTATTGTATTAATTTGACGAACTCCAACATTTACTTTATATCTAGATTTAAAAGGCAACTAATATTAATGATAAATTAGGAAATCATATAAATTATTATTTTATATACTAATTTAAAACAAAATGCAAAATATTTGCATTTTTGTCAGATTAGAATATCTTTTATTGTACAACTTCACCCACAGCTTTAAACTAAAATAAACACTTGGATTATGTTAACAACAACGATATTTTTGATGAAAAGAAAAATTCATATGGAAAAAAGCATCAGAAACAGGCTGACGAGTTTTTGTTTTGTTTTCTTCCTTTGTGTTTCCGTAATGTAAAACAAGTCAATGTAGCGCTAGCTTGATTTTTAAAATTTCCTTTAAAAATACGGAAATTTCGTATGGGTAGATCTGAAAAATGATTTTTTCTCTAAAATGTATTTTTTGAAAAAATACCTACCGATGGCATTACTGATAGGAAGACACGTCTAGCTACTGATTTCAGCCTAAGTCTCCGTTGTGTAAGTAACACAACCGGGTAGGCGACTCAGGGAGTCGTCGTTTTATAGAACTCCCAGAGTGACCTCCCCTCCCTTCCCATAAGCCTATCCACCAGTCATACGCTAAGCGAACGTAGCTGGCGGCAAGCGGGGCAGGTGGGAGGGCCCTTAGCTAAGTATTTTTTGAAAAATGTATTTTTCTCTAAAATGTAAATTACCGATGGCATGACTAATAGGAAGGTATACTTAGCATACTGATTTCAGCCTAAGCATCCGACGTGTATACTATACAATTAAGGAGGCGACTTCAGGGCGTCGTTACCAAGCCCTGAGTGGCCTCCCCTTCCTTCACATCCGGTGACGTCCTTCCCGTCAGTCTTTTTGCCTTAGCTCAATCAGGCATGGGAATTGCCCAAGCAAAAATCATCTGAAACGGGACCTTGAAAATGATACAAAAGGCCTTTCAGACTAGATCTTGTTTCCACGAGGGCCGAAAAATCGAACAGTAGGGGGGGGGGGGGGGGGGGGTAGGTGGCGGACCTTCCTTACGTCTGGGCGACAAAATATCGGGGGGGGGGGGGGAGGGGGGGGGGGGGGTAGGCGGCGGACCTTGCTTACTTCTGAGCGCCGACCTTGGGTCTGCCAGTCTAAGTTCTCAGTTTGCTGTGCAGTGTGCACTCGGGCAAGCCACGGACACAGCCTGCCGCGTCCGTGATATGCCGCGGAATAAAACCGGTGCTTTGCTTGTTTTGCTACCCACAATAGTTTTTCGCGGAAACGCATTTGTTTTTCGCGGAAGATTTTTTTTTTCCCCGCGGAATTTCGTTGATTTCGCGGACAATTCCCATGCCTGCTCAATAGCGGCAAGCGGGGCAGGAGGGAGGGACCTCGGAGTCATGCCATCGGTAAGTATTTTTCGAACAAAATACATTTTAGAGAAAAATACATTTGTTTTCTCAAAGCTCTTACCGATGGCATGACTAATAGGAATAGAGCTGTGTACCGTGAAGACGGCCATACCGTGATATTTTTGGCCAGTACCGATATTTTCCAACGGTATACCGCCGTCCCCGATCCCATGTAATTTGATGACAATCTGGCCACTTGTACGTACAAGAATGCATGAAGAAGTTGAAACAAAATGAGAAAAGACAGACTCAAACACACCAGTGATCGTTTTTTTATAAACAAACTTTAATTATTCAGTGTTCACTTTGAATACAAAATCAGGTAAACAAATAAAAAAAACAACACTGAATCATTAAATGAAACCTAAAGACGTAGACTTTCTGTATATTGAACTGTACGAAAACGATTAGGCATGGCAGCCATATCAGTAGGACAGTCTCCACTTTCTGAAAAGAACAGTGCATGACTATACAAGTTCTTTTTCAGAAAGAGGAGCTTGTCCACATGCTCTGGGTTCAGGGTAGCCCTTTGGCTGGTCAGAATGTCCCCAGCTGTCGAAAACACCCTCTCAGAGGGCACACTTGTAGCCGGGATGGCGAGGTAAATCCTCGCCACCCTAGCCAACAGAGGGAAGCGGTACTCATTCTGTTTCCACCACAAGAGTGGGTTCTCCGCCATGCCAATCGATTTCTCCTCTCGATACTTCTCGACTTCTTCAGCTCCCTGCTGGTAGGTGGTTTTGCTCGGCTCGACATGTGTGACAAAGACATCTGCCAGGAGGGAGTCAAGCAGGCACGCTCCTTTGCTCTCGTACTTCCGTTCGTCCTCGGGTCTCTCTGTCTTTACAAAATGCTCTTCTTGGATCTCCTCAAGAACCTCAACATCATGGGCATGCTCATCAAGAGCTGGCGGACTGGGGGTGGCTAAGTTCCAGGTTCTGCTGAAGTTCCAGGATCTGCTTTGACTGCTTCGACGGTCTTGGGTTTTGTGTGCAAGCTCACTGTGACGTCAGTGAGTTTGCGGAAGATGCCAACACGTTGTTCTGGTGCCATGTAGGAGAAAGACTTGAAGCGCGGGTCCAAAGCTGAAATCGTCTGCAACATCTCTCTCTGTTCTGCATACCGGCCCTCCAGATCTGCTGCCATGATAGCCTTCATTTGCTGGACGGACATGGAGTTGTCTGGCTTTGGGCGAAGATGTCCTTTTTCGCCAAGCAGACTCTCAAGAAGGGGCATGATCACAGACGAAGTCGGCATCTCCGCCGTGCACATGAAGGTCGTCATGTCCTTCAGAGGTTTCAGAAAAGCTTCAAGTTCATGTGCGGCGGCGGCCTCCTCGTCATTTAGACTCGTGATGTCACGCTCTTTGAGATAGCTCAGTTCTTTGGAGCGAATCACAGCTACGACAGCATCCTGCAGGTACAGAAATCGTGACAGCATGTCAAAGGCGGAGTTCCACCTGGTACAAACATCAACCTTCAGCTTTTTTACCTTCAGTTGAAGCAGTTCTGCCTTTGCATGCAGAAGGTTGGAAGCCAAATGACTCCTGTGAAAGAAGGTAGATATCCGCCTGATTCTACTCAATATGGTTGCGGTTCCATCCACCTTGAGCGCCTTCTGTGAGCTTGAGGTTTCCGTCTGTGTGGTAATCAATAACTGTGGATGGTATCTCCTGATGTGGGTGTTCATGTTGGAGGTTCCACCAGCAGTTTTTACATCGCCATAGCACATCAAGCACACCGCCATATTCTCCATTATCGAACCGTCATTTTTTCTTTTTCTGACTCCAAAGTGCTTCCATATAGGGGCCTTTGCTTTAGCATTTGCCACAATCGTGTACTCGCTACTCTCAATGATTTCAGCTATGCGTATATACTGCGCCGGCGGCGCTTGGAGGGAGTGCTGCACCCCCGAGATGTCCCCCACCATGGCCAGGCTGTCACGCTGGCTGGATAGGTCCCACAAGTAGAAGCGGGCGAGGGTGGATTCCGCCCGCCAGCCCACAGCCGCCACAATGTCGCGTACTGCGCAGTTGCAATCAAATGCGATGCTCGTTGCCACTGCCCTTACTTCGTGTGCCCGTATGCGCATCGTTTTTGCCTAAGGAGAGTTCTGCATACGCAGACTGGATGACCCAGCGTAGTCACGATGAGATTGTCTGTGCGGAGATATCACGTCTGCCTGTTGCCAAGGGCAGGAAAAGGCGGGCACGCCTTTGTCTGAGTGGCTTCATTCTGCGCAAGTAAATTCACAGCACTTGGACCGGATCCTGTTGACGGGACTCCGGGGACTGGTCCGTACGTCTGAGGGGTCGTATCGTTATGACCTGTGGAGCAGCTGCGGGTGGGCGATTCTTGGCTAAGAAGGACTGGTCGGTGAGAAGCTGCACTAAAACATCGGTCCGGAATTGCAGATAGGCGGAGCACGCTGAGAGCGCATGTAACTCGCTCACCCGGGATGCTGTGGCGAGTGCCAACAGGAAGCATGTTTTCCTGGTTAAGTCACTGAACCGTGCCAAGGAGAGAGGTTCAAAGCGGGTAGAGTTGAGCCACGTCAGAACCCAGGCCAAGTCCCAGCACGGGACTAGAGATCGTGCAACCGGCTGCTGAAGGTCTAGGTGTGCCATCAGGTCCGATATATCTTTACAGGTCCCTGGGTCCGATCGACCCAAGTGGCGTCAAGTGTCTGCGATCATGGCCAAATATCCCCTGATGGTGATGGGCGCGAGGTTCTGCTGGACAAAAAGCCACCGTGTGGCAAAGAGATCGATCATCGGCGTCTCCCATCGGGTGCAGATGAGCCGGAAGATGTCCGGACGGAGAGACCACTCCGTGTGGAGAAGCTGGCCCCGCCGTAAGAGGGAATCCGTGAGGACATTTAGGTGACCGGGTATGTGTAGCGCTCGAAGAGTGATGCCACGATCCCTGCACCACAAGAGAATTTGGTACAGGAGAATGCAGAGAAAGGGCGACTGCGTCCCACCCTGGTTCTGGATGTAAGCGACTACCGTGGTGTTGTCGGAGAGAATCAGGACTGCTTGTTGAGAGAGACGATCGTACGGTACGTACGGTTACAGCCTAGACTCCCCGAAAAGGAGAGAGGCAGCCGACAGGTATCGGAGTGTCGTCCTTACGAGGATAACTGTCTCCAGCCTGGTCAAGGAAGTCCCCACAAGCATACTGCCGCGGACTTGTTTGGAGGCGGCAGCGCAGATCCGCCCTGAGAGAAGACGGGACTCATAGTACCAAAGACCAACTGCGCGTCGACTACAGCGTCCGGTCAGCGCGCTCCACTGAGCGCGGTCCCGGAATCCTGACTGAAGTGCTGCGATCTAGCCCTAGGAGCGTGGTCAGTGCAGTCCTCTCGGGTCTGTACCTGCAACCGGCGAAGAAGCTCGCTCTCGCAGCTAACTCTCGCCGACCCACCGTCCCAGGGCAGGAACCACTCGGGAAGGTCCTAATGGAACGCTGACCTCCTGCGTAGGGCAAAGAGGGCAAGGCCCCACCTTCTTGGAAGCAGCAACGTAGGGCCCACCAACTAAGGTGCTGAAACCTGTTCCCGCGTCCAAATCGAGCCGAAACAGTCGGCGGAACCGGGTAGAGACCACCAGTCGTGTGGGAAGAAAAAAGAAGAGAGCTAAAAAAAGAGAAGAAAAAATTCGGGGACCGCGCTCAGTGGAGCGCGCTGACCGGACGCTGTAGTCGACGCGCAGCTTGTCTTCGGTACTATGAGTCCCGTCTTCTTTCAGGGCGGATCTGCGCTGCCGCCTCCAAACAAGTCCGCGGCAGTATGCTTGTGGGGACTTCCTTGACCAGGCTGGAGACAGTTACCCTCGTAAGGACGACACTCCGATACCTGTCGGCTGCCTCTCTCCTTTTCGGGGAGTCAGGCGAACCCGACTTTGAGCGAGCTCGACCCGCCTTCTTCTGTGGACTTAGGCGCGGCTAGGGCTACGCCACTCTCTACCGGCCCTCCCAGACGTACGGTTACAGCCTAGAGTCCTGCCTGTTACCCTGGGCCGGTTGGGTTATGGGGCCTTTGGCCTCTGGCTAGGCACTGAGAGAACCACGGGCTCTGCCTCTCGCCCGGGCTGCAGACGCGCTGCTCTTCTTGGGATGGTCTGTTCCCTGTGGCCTACCCCCTTTCAGTGTGGTGCCGAAGATTTGGCAGGATCTTCTTCCTGCTCCACGGTTCTCTTCCTGGTGGCCCCCCCCTGCTTTGGATTCTCGGAGGGGGCGGCAGCAGCCCGCGGACCGTTACCAGTGTTGTGTGCGACGGCTAGGGGAGATTCTACCAGTCGGGGCGCGCCTCTCGGCGGTTCCGCCCCACGATCTCACTATCCCTACGGGCGGAGTTCCCCTTAGGGCTCTTCGACGACCAAGGTTAAGCTCCTTTTTCCGTCAAGAGTTACCACTCAGGTTGGCAGTCCGAGCCTTCACTCGTCGCAACTTCTCATCGACCCGGCCTTCAGGTCTTGAGCCGGCCTCTCTAGGCTGCACCCCAGTGGCTGACCTTACCCCCGTTCAGGGGACGACCGACCCACGGGGCGCGTCGTCAGGACCTAGTCCAGGCATTGCAGTTCCTGCACTGCCATCGGCCACACCGTCTTGCCTGCCCGCCTCTTCCTACACTTCGCCAGGCAGGCCGAGTACCTCGACCCAGACAGTTCGCCGTGGCTTCGGTGGGTGACTCGTTGGCCTACCCAACCTCTCCCTTTTCGGGATAGAAAGTTACAGTTCCGGGCGCATGACGTACGAGCAGTGGCCCCTGAGTGGCTTCGACCGCTTTCTGCTCGATTATGACTTTGGGACGGGCGGTAGGCAGGTGTGCTGTTCCACTTGCTCCCTCTTCTACCTCCGCGACCTATCTGGCCAGCGTGACTCCCTGGTCTTGATGGGCGGCCTCTCCGCAGCCCAGCACTCCCTCCGCGTGCCACAGTGCCATAGACACCTCTTAGCTGAAATCGTCGGGAGTGCTCCTTGCGGGCTAGCGAAGGGCTCTACATTAGGGTTTGGGTGTCGGCACCCTCCTCCTCTTTGGTATTCTTCCATTTAGTAATGCCATCGGAAATGTATTTTGAAAAAACAAATGAATTTTTTTTGTAAAATGTATTTTTTTGAAAAATACTTACCGATGGCATTACTCGGATGGCCCTCCCACCTGCCCCGCTTGCCTCCTTGGCTAAGCGTGAAACTGAGGCGAGTTCTCCACACGCATGGCGGGATAGGTTGGTAGGGGAGGACACCCGGGCGCCTATACTTGGATCCCCGGTGTCTTCTCCCCAGTTGTGTTGGGGACACAACTTTGGGCTGAAATCTACAGGCAATTGAGTGTATTCCAGCAAAAAAGACTGATGGGAAGGACGTCACCAGATGTGGAGGAAGGGGAGGCCACTCAGGGCTTGGTAACGTTTCGGTCTAGTTTTTTACTACAATTTTGACTGCAACCCCCTTCCCCCTTTTTAGTAGGTTCTCTCTTAGGGTGCATGGAAATTTAGCTCTAGGTGGAGGCATGGAATGTATGCCCCTGCAGAAACCACAGTAAAATGTGGTCTTCTTTGCAGGTAAGCAGAAGTTCCTTCTCTTCCTCCAGTATTGCCGATGGTGTGCTGAAGAGGTCGCCAAGACCGAAACAGCTGTCCACACCGGCTCAATATCTGGACCCCCACTTGGGGGACCTAGATTTAAATTTCCATGCACCTAGGGGCTGGAACAGTGGGATATGTGATACGCCCCCCTTCCATATGCATTGCTTTCAATCTCTTACTTAGCGCCCCCCTCTTTCCTATCTTTTTTTTTTTTTGTGCTTGGACCAAAGTAGATCTATGATCATTGGTCTATCATGCACACTTCTCTCCCTTGACAGTGCTTTATCCTACTCACTTGGTAGTTTTTTGCCTCCTTAGTTGTATAGTATACACATTGGATGCTTAGGCTGAAATTGGTATGCTAAATATACCTTCCTATTAGTCATGCCATCGGTAAGAGTTTTGTTGAGAAAACAAAATACATTTTAGAGAAAAATTCATTTGTTGCCTCAAAAACATTACCGATGGCATTACTGATAGGAAGAATAACGAAAAGGAGGAGGGTGCCACCCACCATACCCCGTCCTGAGAGCATTTTTTTAACGAGGCTCCCTGGGCGCGAACTCCCGACAATTTCAACGAAGCGTTACCTAGGGCGCCGGGAGGGAGTGCTGCGCCGCCGAGACGTCACTGACAAGGGCCAGGTTTTCCTGCTGGCCCGAGAGGTCTCGTAGGTAGAAGCAGGTGAAGGTGGAACTTGTTCGCCACCCGACGGCCGCCACAATGTCCCGCACCGCACAGTTGCGGTTGAGGGCAAGACTCGCAGAACCGCTCGGACCTCGTGCGCTCGAATCCGAAGTCTCTGTGCCAAGTCCGATGAGAGTTCTTCATAAGCAGAGTGGATGATCCTGTGAAACCACGAGGATATAGTCTGCACCGAAATATCGTCCCTGCCGTGGCTCAGGGGAAGAAAGAGGCGTTTCCGGCCCCGTCGGAAGGGCCATGATCGGCGCAGGTAGATCCGCAAAGCCCGTACCGGGTCCTGATGTCGGGACTCCAGGGAACGGTCAAAACTCTTAAGCGGGCGGAGGGTCATGACCTGAGCTCCGGCCGAGGGAAGCCTATTCTTGGCTAAAAAGGAAGG
Organism: Semisulcospira habei; assembly: GCA_036245525.1. NCBI lineage: Eukaryota > Metazoa > Mollusca > Gastropoda > Semisulcospiridae > Semisulcospira > Semisulcospira habei. The sequence goes on from BTPG01000001.1 coordinate 280,553,282, forward strand.
GTTCGTCATTAACTGGATGGAGCCATCCGCGCAAAACTGGAGGCACGCTGGGTCCACTGATAACGCATGCAGCTCACCGACTCTGGCAACCGAAGTGAGGGCGAGTAGGAAACAGGTCTTCCTGGTGACGTCGGCCATAGTGGCTAAGAGCAAAGTTCGAAGCGGGCCGAATTAAGCCATGTGAGGATCCAAGTCAGGTCCCAGCGCGGAAGTAGCGAACGCTGAACAGGTCGCTGCAACTCGAAGTGGGCGAGGAGGTTGGCGAGGTCCTTGCACACGCCTGGATCCAGTCAGCCCAAATGTTGGTAGGTATCTGCGACCATAGAGAGATATCCACCGATGGTGATAGGGGCCAAATTTTGTTCCCCAAAAAGCCACAAGAAGAACTCCGCTAACTGAGGCATAGTCAGGGCCGTCAGACACAGGCGTCTAGGGAGGCACTAGGGCTGTAAGAAGAGCACCGCCAAGGGGGGGGCCTGTCGCAGCTGGGCCTTCACAGAAGTGGGAATGCCGACATCGCTGTAGGACGCCGTCACACTGCATAAGGTCACAGTTGAAGACCGCCGCTAACGCGTTGGTCGAAGCGTGGTACACTGCCCGATTAGCTGTCACCACGATGGAGTGTAAATCGCTCAGGGGGTCAGAGGCCTCAGGAGAGTCCTAGAAATCCTGGATATGTCGTACCACAGCCTGTGTTGCTAACTCAAAAAAACCCAACACAACTAGAGAATTCCGAATTAGGGTAGCCATCTTGTCTAGGCCCGCAGGAGTAGACCTACCCACCAAGGCCTTACCACAAATCTGCGCTTCCGCTGCGGGATCCACTGTAGGGAGGGGCACAAGAAGGACTGGGAGTGTCCTGCATACCAGTGCTGTCGGAACTTAATCTCCACATCCACAGGCCAGCGGCGATCGGAAAAGAAGCTAATGTCCGACAAACTGCCCTGTTGCAAGTGAGCGTTAAAAGCATCCATGAGGTCCCGAAAGCAGGTGGGCTGAGGCAGTAACTTATAACGTTTGGACTGGCGTTAAGCGTCGACCGAAGCTGAAGCTTTCCGTTTTAGGGGAGGAGAGGGGGGGGGCAAGCTTCCGGAGGAAGAGTGGCCGAAATCAGGCAGGCCGCTTCGTCGATGGCTCGGCAGTAATCCATGCCAGAGGCAAGGGGGGAGGGGGTAAGAGGGCGACAAGCTACGAGCAGAGGAGGGGGAACCCGCCGCAGGGGCGAGCGAGGGAGCCGCAGGGGAGAGAGGGCGAGCTGGACGACTCAAAAGTGTAGACTGAGGCTCGAGGAGCATGGAAGCAGAGTCCTCGGGGTGTAGGCTAAGCACATCATCTTGATCCCCCCCCCCCCCCCCCACAAAGATCCTCCAGGCGAGGGGGAGGGGGGGGGAATCGGAACCCACGGACCACATTCCAGGCAGGAAGGGCAGGGGTCATAACTAGCACTCACCTGGGGACGGTGAGGCAGCCGTGATTTGTCTCGAGCCTGGCGATTGGGGGAGGGTTTGATTGATTGATTGTACATTGCTTAACGTCCCGACAGCAACAAGGCTTTCTCAGGACGTGCCTGCACTGCTTGTAAAAAAAAACAACTAAACAGAACATTGAATGTATGTCGCCAACCGGTCAAATACGTTAAATAAACCTAACACATGGGGCCTAAATAAAGCTAAGACCATCTAGCAACACACATCCAATATCAAGAGCTACAGGCAGTGCAGACAGTAGGGAGAGTTTTAAAAAGGCAAATACAGGTGAATGGATTGATTGATTGATTGTACATTGCTTAACGTCCCGACAGCAACAAGGCTTTCTCAGGACGTGCCTGCACTGCTCGTGAAAAAAAAAACTAAACAGAAAATTGAATGTATGTCGCCAGCCGGCCAAATACGTTAAATAAACCTACAACATTGGGCCTAAATAAAGCTAAGACCATTTAGCAACACACATCCAATATCAAGAGCTACAGGCAGTGCAGACAGTAGGGAGAGTTTTAAAAAGGCAAATACAGGTGAATGGACAAAGGGTAGACAGAAACGCATGCCCCAGAATAGAGAGAAAAACCCACCCTGTGGGGCTGACCAGGGTGACCCTGGGAACTAAAAAATACCTAACCCCACCCAAGTCCCCCAGGGCAGACCCGGGTGGGGGGACAGGTGAATGGACGAAGGGTAGACAGCAACACATGCCCCAGAATAGAGAGAAAAACCCACCCTGTGGGGCTGACCAGGGTGACCCTGGGAACTAAAAAATACCTAACCCCACCCAAGTCCCCCAGGGCAGACCCGGGTGGGGTCGATTGGGGGAGGGGCCGCGTTGGGGAACGAAGCGGCGACAGTCTGGAAAACGCGGTCATAAAGTCGCAACGCCACCAGTCGAACCGGACTAATGGCGAAGAGTTGAGAAGGATGAGTGCGCCGTGTGCGATCATCCATGCGAGAGTGCCTGAGAGTCCCCTGCCCCTGGGGGCTGTAACGCCGGACGGGGCGGGGGGGGGGGGGGGGGGGGGGGGGGGCTCAATTGAGTCAAGGGCCCCAGAGTCTTACTACTCATGGGGTGAGACTCGGTAGAGACCGCAGGCAGGACCCCATGCCGCGCCCGGGAATGCCTCTGTCTTGTAGAAATGGCCCTGGTCTCCAGGTGGCTAGATCCAGCTGGGAGGGGCTGTCCCAGTCGTGGTAAGTCCCAACTCAAAGCCGAGCGGGAGGGGACGAGCGACCGCCGAGGTCCGAGGCAGTCAATATCCGGTGCGAAGCAAGGCCCACAATATCCGACGATGCCTGTTTGTGGGTCCCCGAATCGCCAGAAGGCACAGAAAGAGATGTCGCACTGGCAGAGGGGTGCAAATCGTCCCACCAGCGGCTAAGTAAGCGAGGAGCCGCAGGCCGGACACAATGATAAAAATCCCAAAGTTGTGACCAAAGTCGCTCTTTCCACTAAGAGCACACATGGCATGGCCGGGAAGAAGAACATCAAGAGCATGGTAAACATAGAGTATGGGAATCACTCGGCCACTGAAAACCCAAGCAGCGCGGACAGGTACGTAATTGTGCACTGCAACAGAAACCATGAAAGGATAGGCCGTGCCCCGTCTGTCTCATTCTTGCCGTTAGTTGCACCAAAAGCAAAAACGGGACAACGACCGGGAGCGAACCCGAAAAACAAAAACAACAAAGGGCTCACGATAAATCGAAAACAGCGTAATGCCGCACTATAGGGCTACTCTCTCAGAAAAAGGCGCCAAAGGCAACCTCTTTGAGTCGGACCGAAACCGGTCAAAATGGCCGGCTCAGGGATCACCCGAGATCTTACCTCATGTCCGCCACGAAAATGGAAAGGAGTGCCGTTCAAAGGAGAAACTCCCACAAGATGCCGTAAGTAGAAGAATCTATGCAGGCTGGCTAACCGCACACAAGAAGAAATCCAGAAAACACAAGCGAATCCGAGAAAACACACGGAGACCATGTGGTAAATGTAAGTCAAAACCGGAACGTCCATTCGCGAGGCAGCTAAGTGTATGACTGGTGGAAAGGCCCAAGGGGCCTTATGGGAAGGGAGGGGAGGTCACTCTGGGAGTTCTATAAACGACGATCCCCGAGTCGCCTCCCCGGTTGTGTAATTTACACAACAGAGACTTAGGCTGAAATCGGTAGCTAGACGTGCCTTCCTATCACTAATGTTTTTGAGGAAACAAAATGGAAAAATAAACTTCCAATCCTATCGATACATCAATGCAGCATAACCAGAATAACTGAATGTTCCTTGCCAAAATAACAGGATTTATGATGAATGCTTTCCATGAGTGCCGTCAGATGAGAACGGTTCTGCAATGGTCAGTTTAAAATAGTTCTCAATCTATTTGCAATGCTACATCAAAAGAAAGGAACGAATTAATCATACATCCTCCACAAGACACATAAAAGTTACTGCATAACTATCAATTCCCTCTACAACACTATCAATTCCCTTGTGCGCGAAACGAAACTTACAGCATAATAACTACAGTTCCTTCTCCTCTTGAAAGCGTAAGGACCATCAGGATCATTCTCATCCTCGTGGTCCGATGGCGACATAGCCTGGGGTAGAAAAAGATCTGCATCAGGAATTCTGAGCAAATGATAAACCCTTTGGCTGTCCACAGTGCAGGAATCTCCGTGGCAAACAAACACTATGGACAGCGACAGGGCTAATAAATAACAATATGTCTGTACACATGATGAAAGTCTCAATTCAATTCTTCTTTATTCAATTCTTACCTCTTGTTATTGCATGTGAAACGCCAACAAAAAGAAATCACAGAGAGGTGCCTCATACACAAAGAAACTATCAAGAAAAACCCTGGAAAAGTACATTCACAGAGAAGAAAAGGAGACGGACCTTGATCACCAAAAGTTTGACAAGATCCAAATATGAAGCAGGCATGGGAATTGCCCAAGCAAAAATCATCTGAAACGGGACCTTGAAAATGATACAAAAGGCCTTTCAGACTAGACCTTGCTTACTTCTGAGCGCCGACCTTGGGTCTGCCAGTCTAAGTTCTCAGTTTGCTGCGCAGCGCACACTCAGGCAAGCCACAGATACAGCCCCGTGACATGCCGCGGAATAAAACCGGTGCTTTGCTTGTTTTGCTACCCACAATAGTTTTTCGCGGAAACACTTTTTTTTTTCGCGGAAGATTTCTTTTCCCCGCGGAATTTCGTTGATTTCGCGGACAATTCCCATGCCTGATGAAGAAAATCGGTGACAAAAGAATCAGAAAGAAATGCCTGCATTAACCCCTTAACTGCTACTGATGATACAGTTCAGCTGAAACGATGCATACCAACATCAGTAGCATGCAGTATTGTAAACTAATTGTAAAGCTTGCAGTATTGTAAACAGACGGTTGCATGAACCCAACTATTTCATCATCATCATCAGTCCCTTGCCCGAACTGGGCGTTGGGGGGACTGAAAGGCAGCAGCAACAGACAGTGCTCTCCACCGAGTTCTATTTTGGGCGGTGGCAAGCAAGTCTGGCATCTCGAGTTCGGTCCATTCTTTTATGTTTGCGACCCAACTCTTTCTCTGACGACCTCGCCGACGACTTCCTTCGAGAGTGCCTTGGAGGATAGTCTTGGACAAGGTGTTGTGTCGGGTCACGTGGCCAAACCAAGCAAGCTTGCGCCGTTTCACGGTTGCCAGAAGGGGTTCATGTGGGCCCACCAGGGAAGTGACGATGCTCCGTACATATTCGTTGGTCTTGTGCTCGCGGTACGAGATGTGGAGCAACTTCCTCAGGCACTTGTTCTCAAAGGCCTGGATTTTCTTTTCTGAGTCTGCAAGCAGTGTCCAAGTCTCACAGCCGTAGAGTAGAATAGACACTACGAGGGACTTGTAAAGCCTGTACTTGATGGTGAAGCTGATGGAGTTACTTCGCCATATCCCGTCCAGCCTGGCCATTGCGGATGTTGCTGTACCTATCCTGATAGGGATCTCTGCTATGCAACTACCGTCTTTGGACAGGGTGGCTCCCAAGTACTTGAAGCTATTGACCTCTTCTAGCTTCTGGCCGTTCATGTGAATGTTGCTGCTGCTGTCGCTTGTGGTGTTGATCATCACTTTGCTTTTATCCGTACTGATCTCCATACCATAAGACCCTGCGCTACTTGAAAGTTTGTCTGTCAGGTTTTGAAGCTCACTATTGCTGCCTGCCATGAGGTCAATGTCGTCTGCGAATCGAAGATTGCACAGGGATCTGCCACCAATAGAGATTGAAGTATGGTGGTTGTGGAGGGTTTCCTGCATGATCTTCTCCAGTAATATGTTGAAAAGGACAGGAGAGAGCAGGCATCCTTGACGGACACCGATCGTTGTCCTGAAGAACTCGCCTGACTGATTGTTAAGTAGAACCGCGCTGCAGGCGTTCTTGTAAAGCGCTTCTATCATTTGGATCAGCCCCTCCTCTATGTTGAACGATCTCATGACTTGCCAGAGTCCGTCATGCCAGACGCGATCAAATGCTTTCCTGAAATCAATGAAGTTGTGGTAGAGTTCGCGCTGATGCTGCAGATGTTTCTCGATCAGGACGCGGCAGTTGAAAATCTGCTCTACAGTGCTTCTTCCAACTCTGAAGCCAGCCTGTTCTTCTGCCAGCAGTTCCTCGGCGAAAGTTTTGAGGCGGTTGAGAATGATTCTAAGCATTACTTTGCTAGGGTGACTTATCAGACTGATAGTTCTGTAGTTCTGGCACTGTTTCAGGTTTCCTTTCTTGGGGAGCGGGATCACTAGAGACTGTGTCCATTCTACTGGCCATTTCTTTTGCTCCCAGATCTTTTGACAGAGTGTAGTGAGGACCTTCGTTGTTACTTCTCCTCCATGTTTCAACAGTTCAGCAGGTACGTTGTCTACACCTGGAGACTTTCCTCCCTTCAGGCCGCGTACGGCTGTTTCCACCTCTTCAGCTAACACTGGCAGGTCTTCGGCCTTCCTGGCCCCAGCCTGGTTGTTTTGGAGGATGCTGGTGTCTGGCTTAGCCTTGTAGTTATACAAGTCTCGGCAGTACTCAGTCCATCTGTTTAGTACAGCAGTGTTTTCCGTAAGGAGTTGGCCGCTGCTGTCTTCGATGACTGTGGCTGTTCGCTGTTGAGTCTTGGTGAGGGTCCTTAGCGTTTCATAAGCCTTCTTGCTGTTGCCGTTTGCCATGCCCTCTTCCACGCTACGACACTGGTCTTCAATCCAATCTTCTTTGGCTTCTTTCATCCTCTTCCTGATCTTCTTGTTGACAAGTCTGTACTTGTTTGCTGATGTGAGGTCTTGGCCTCTCTTTTTCTTCCAGGCTCTCCTCTCATCACAGAGATCAAGGATGTCATCGGTGACCCAGGGCTGTTTGCGCTTCCTCTGCTTCCCCAGCACTTCTTCTGCTGTAGAAAGTAACACCTCTTTTATATTTCCAGCAAGGGTGTCTACGTCCCAGTCCAAAGTAGCCAAGGCTGCAAATCTGCCTCCCACCTGGGCTTGGAAGACCTCTTCTACTTCCGGGTCTTTTAGCTTCTCGAGGTCGAATCGGATGCGAGGGCTCTTGCTGTCTCGTTTCAATGCCAGCTTCAACTTGAGGCTAGTAAGGACGAGGTTGTGGTCGCTGCCAATATCAGCGCCAGGAAAGGACCTCGTTTGTGCTTTGTTAACGCTGGATTTGAATCGTCGAGGCAGCAAGATGAAGTCAATCTGGTTATGGACCAGGCCTCCTGGCGATTGCCATGTCACTGTTCTTGACTTCTTGTGTGGATGGAGGGTATTAGCAACGGTAAGACGGTGACTCTGTGCGAACTCTAAAAGTCGCAGGCCTCTGTCGTTTGTTTCTCCAAGGCCAAACTTGCCAGCTGTTCCTGCCCATTGTTGGTAAACGTCAGGGCCGATCTTTGCATTCCAGTCACCGAGGACAGTCAGAATGTCTTTCTTAGGTGTTTTCTTGATGATGTTGTCCAGTTGTTCGTAAAATTCTTCTAATTCCTCATCATCATGATCTGCTGTTGGAGCGTATACTTGTATGATAGTGATGTTGTGCGGTCGAGCGGAGATGCGGATGGAGATTAGTCTGCTTGACACGGGGTGCAGCTGATGACAGTTCCAGCCACCTCTTTCTGTACGATAAAAGCTATGCCATGTTCGTGCTTGGTTTCTTTTCCGCTGAACCAGATTTTATGGCCTTCATCTGTTGTTGTTTCTCCGAAGCCTGTCCATCGAACTTCTGCAAGTCCTACAATGTCCCAGCGATAGCGCTTAAACTCGTGGGTGAGTTCCTTCACTTTGCCGCACTGGTAGAGTGTGCGAACGTTCCAAGTTCCGATAGTTATTCCTTGCGTGGGCAGCTTGATGGTGGGTTTGGTTCCAGTAATACACTTGTCGCCCCCACCCTGGAGACCTCCAATGGGGTGCGCGGTCGTTGGTGATCCGGGCCCCGACCGATCCGGCATGTTATTCTTATTCTGTTGCTTGTCCATCAGTCCTTTCAATGGGCTTAGGCGAACTTGGCGGCGCCCGTCTCCTCTCCAAGTATTTCAACTGACTGAGAGACGCGTCAGCCCCTCACAACGTTTCGCCACACCCCCAACTATTTCAAAAGTACACAAAAGAAACAGCAAGCCTACCGGTGAAAGGAGATCATCGTCAGAGCTCTCCAGATCATGGTGCAAGATGTCGACATCCGCAAAGGAGGCGGCAGCGGCGGCAGCAGCAGCTGCATGAGCATTGGCATGTTGGTGCTGCGGCTGCTTGCGACGCTTGTACTGGCGCTTCTTTCGCACCGGCGCAACCTCCTCCTAAAAAAACAAAGGGGATCATGTTATTGGATTAAACACTCAGTTATGAATAATACACTCATCTAGCAAAATGTCATTACAAAGTGCAAGTCAGTCTCAGTACTGTGCACATCAGAGTAACATGAAATCAGATATAGCACGGTCAGGTCAGAGGCCCCCAAGCAGATATATACCTCTTTGACTTTTTGAAAATAAAAATTCATTGCAGAAAAATGACAAAAGAAAAATTCTCCCCTTCATCAGAAGAATCAGTGATGGTGACGTAAAAGCACCAAACGCATCAGTGTTATACAATTTCTTAAGTGACGCAAGGCACCAACATGTCAGTGTTTTACATGTGTTTGAGCTGACCCAATGCTCTCCCTCTGATTCGATTTATGAAATCTGCGAACATATTATGGAAAAGGTGGAAAACGTATGCAAGCGCATACAGAAGAGGCATTGTTGGCATGGGTCATACCATCTTGTTCTTCAGAATAGCTGTGGTTACGCCCGAGAACGTATAACTGGTACAAAGCGCCATGTGTCTGCCATCCGTGTTTGTGTGTGCCACTGCCATGCGGATCAGGGGGGGAGGGATAGGGCGAGTTAAGGTGGAGGGAGATGAATCAAAAGGAAAAGCTTAAATACAGAAAAAACTCTAACATTTCTAAAGAAAAATACATATTATTATGAGCTCAAAACGGGAAGAAATCTTCATCTTGTTTCTTTTATCTTAAAGTAATGTTTTCGGCCTTACTTTCAATCTTGCCATGAAGTTTCTATTTCTGATGTCAGTGCAAACTATGGAAAGTTCCACACCAGAGATTTTTATTTATGGATATCTGTCAGCCAACCTTCAACATTAAATAAGTTAAACCATCCAACACTAACCCCATTGTATGTGGCGACAGGTTGCCCCCGGCTGTTGAAGGTGAAAGGTGGAATGAAAGACGGGTGTTTATCACGCTCAGCCTCGGCCTCTGCCAGCAGAGCACCACTGAAATCTTCTGTCTGATATCTGAAACATAAACCAAAGTCTTTTAGCAAGCCAGTTCCATCTGAAAAATTAATTTTTCTCTAAAATGTATTTTTTCGAAAAATACTTACCGACGACATTACTAATATTGGAACCCTCGCTTAACTCATCAATTTTAGCCAAAAAAGCGTACTGTGTCCCTCATCCTAGGGGAGGCAATCACTGGGGTGCCATAGCCCAGATACCCCGAGTGGCCTCCCGTACTACCGTATCTGGTGGCGCACTCACCCTTTCCCACCAGTGACTGAGCCTTAGCACCACTGCGGCAAGCGGGGTAGGAGGGAGGGACCTCTGAGTAATGTCATCAGTAAATATTTTTCGCAAAAAAATACATTTTAGAGAAAAATTAATTTATTTTCTCAAAATCATTACTGATGACATTACTAACTGGAAGAATTGCGAATAGGAGGAGGGTGCCGCTAGTTTGGAACCCCCACCAAAGCCGGCGAAGTGAGCAGACCAGACCTGTTTACCCCCTATTTTAGATTTGTGTACTCATGGTGAAAAAACTGTGTACTTCTCCAAAAAATGGTGTACTAGTGAACACGCTTCCAAAACAAACTTACCAAAATTTTAGGACATGCCATCTTCTACGTTCCAAGCTCTCCATGTGACCAGATTTACAATTCAGAATCAGAAGATAAGGCAAAGCTCAGTACATTGTAGTCACAGTATGTTTCACACCAAGTGTAACATTTGCACTAAAACTCAAAGGGCAGAGATAGGCTCATTATACCAGTCACAGTTTGCTGAACATGAAGAATCAGCTCAGCACTCAGTTCTGAATCAACTTTACGTTCAGAATGATATGCCATGCACTGTACAATCGTTATTGCTTTATTCCGACGACAAGAATAGTTTTGCACTATCTTAGAGTCCGAGAAGGCTGACTTCACTGTTCGAGAGATGGCATCAGTAACTCCAAACTTCAGTGAGGCTAAACATACTACTACTACTACTTTTCATAGATGACTGATCTTGCCTTTACATTGTTTTACTTTTGAGAATATACCTGTCACCCAGATTTCACTAGTATTTGTAAAGCAGTCAGATCTGCCAACTATGTCGCATTGAGATGTAGAAGAACTTTAGAGAAATGAGCAGTACTTTTGGTGTCAATTTGACTGTCCCACCAGCGCTCTGTTAGGATATTAAAATGGCTTTTTAAAAAAACAAAATTTTACATATTCTGACCACCACCACTACCACAAATAATTACCAGCAATAAAATAAAGAAGGAAGAAAAAATACAAGCAGTCTAATCTACTGTCTTTATGTATTAACATGAACTAATGATTCCTTTTTTTAAAAAAGAAAAAATAAGTCTCAGAAACGTTTATATTTGAGCTCAGAAACAGTCCAGTTATGTTCTCTTTGAATGTCAACAGATTACCATGGTCCGTTCATAACGTAATGTCTTCCATTATCAAATAGCATCGGGGATGAAACGTCATGGGACGAAATGTGTTTGGGACGAACGGTCAGGGCGAATGCGCGTAGGCTGAGAGGCTCAAAGAAACTTTCTAACGCTAAATAAACAACTTTTACGGCACCTACAACTTCAAATATAGGAATATTACGACTTTAAGTACTTAATAATATGTGTTTATGTGGTTAATTTGGTTTAGGAGAGGTTATTCCGACTGTTTTTGGACAGCGCGATCTTGTAGCAAGGGAAGTAATCGACGCGACAACGGCAGTGGAAAACGGTTAACTAGTACAACTAAATCAACTTTAATGTAAACCAAACTTCTAACATATGATTATTTTGTGTTTAGGTACGCAATAATAGTTACGGATATGGTTATTTTAGCTTAGGACAGGTTATTCCGGGTTTTAGTATGACCCGTTGAAAGAGGCAGATTGTTTTCAACTAGTGACACTGACAGTCCCGACAGCCAGCATTACTGTCTGCTCTGATCACAGACTCTTACTCAGTCTTGATACTCTGTGACGGTATGAATTTTATAATGGGTGAGCACTGAGCAGCAGTCTTCGCAGTTGCCTCATTGAGTTTGTGGGGTTTTATTTTCTCGCAATGGTGCTCGATGTTGTACACACTGACCTGAGTGCGCAATGCCGGGAACTGAAAATAAGCCTTGCAGTAGGCACATCTTGCATACGCGTTTTCTGCAGCAGAAGCCTCTATCCCTAGAATCTTCTTGTATCTGTCCAGAAATATCTCTTCTCTCTTCTTTTTCTTCGAAAAAGGCTTTGTAGAGGCATCACAATTGCTCGTTTGACGCTTCGACATCTTGCCGCGTGCCGACCAAAATATGGTGGTAAAACGAACAAAGAGTTATCGTTCTTGACAATGAAGATTGAAATTGTGGATCGTGTTTTTTCCGGATTTTTTTTTTTTTTTTAAAATTGATCGTATTTATTTTCGTTTTTGCGTACTGGCGTACTGTTCCTAAAAACTGCGTACAAAATACGCAAAAAAACGTATGGGTAAACAGGTCTGGCAGACTATCGAGGCCCCTCCCAACGCGCCCACTCCCGACAATTTTAGCTAGGCGTACCTATGGCGCCTGAGGCGCCGGGAGGGAGTGCTGCGCCGCCGAGATGTCCCCCACAAGGCCAAGATTGGTGCGCTGGCCGGATAGGTCTCTTAGGTAGAAGAGGGCGAAGGTAGACTCAGCCCGCCAACCGACGGCTGCCACAATGTCCCTCACTGCACAGTTTCGGTCAAAAGCGATACTCACTGCCACTGCTCGGACTTAATGAGCCCGGATGCGCATCGTTTTCGCTTGTTCTGGGGCGAGCTCTTTATACGCCGAACAGATAACCCAACGTATCCAGGACGAGATAGTTTGTGCCAAAATGTCTCGTCCGCCCGGAGCCAAGGGCAGGAAAAGGCGTGTGCACCCTTGTCTTAGTGGCTTAGTTCTGCGCAGATACACTTTAACCCTTATCATTCGGAATACACCAGCATGTGAAATCATCATCATCATCATCAGTCCCTTGCGTGTGAAATAGGTTTGACTAAAATAGTTCATGGGTTGTGCCAGAATAGCTTGGCGCCTCTAGGCGCCAAGCTCTTCTGGCACCTCCCTTGAACTAAACCCACTGGTCTATATCCTTATCTGTAAGTACTATAATGTAGCTTGCATATGGCAGTGTACAAATTTGAAGCCTTTAGCCTCAGTATGATATGGGTTAAGGGCCCTAACAGGGTCCTGTAGGCATGAGTCCCGTGTCTAATCTGTCGCCCTGAGCGGTCGAACTGTTACAACTTGTGGGGCGGAAGTAGGAACGTGGTTCTTAGGCAAGAAGGCTGGGTCTGTCAGCAGCTGAAATGATCCATCAGTCCTACGTTGGAGACAAGCGGGACATAACGTGAAGCTGTGGCAAGTGCAAGGAGGAAACAGGTCTTCCTGGTAAGATCTCCCAAGCGTGCTAACGGCAGAGGCTTGAATCTCTTAAGAGTTGAGCCAGGTGAGTAACCTAGACAGGTCCCAGCGTGGAACCAAGGAGTGTGAAGCCAGGCGTTGCAGATCAAGATGGGACATCAGATCTGCCAAGTCTTTGCATGCTCCCGGATCTGGTCGTCCCAGGTGTCTGTACATGTCAGTCACCAGGTGTCCCGAAATGTGCCGCGCCCGAAGGGTAATGTCCCGGTCCCTGCACCAGAGGAAGACTTGATACACGAGTATGCAGAGTGAGGGTGCTCACATTCCCCCTTGGTTCTGAATGTAGGCTACGACTGTCGAGTTGTCGGAGAGCACAAGCACCTCGTTTTGCGCTAGTCGATCTTCCCAAGCGATGAGGGCTATTCATTCATTCAATCCTCTCTGCGCCGTCTGGTGCTTGAGGCGACGGCAAGGGAGCGCCACTTTTGTCTGTCAGCTGCTATTTTGGGTGCTGTTTGCAGAGTAAGGCCTCTGTTCTTGAGCTCTCGCTCCACAGTTCGGCGCCACGTCTCCTTTGGTCGCCCACGGTTTCTCTTCCCCTGTGGTGTCCATCTCAGTGCCACCCTTGGTAATAAGTCGGGTGACATTCTGCAAACGTGGCCTAGCCATCTCCATCTCCGTGTGGCGATGGTTTCAGCGATGCTGTCTGCGCCTGCTCTCTTCCGTAGTTCCTCGTTTGTAATCATGTTTGGCCAGAAGACCTTCATGATCCGTCGCAGGCACTTGTTCTGGAAGACTTCCAGCTTGCGTTCCGTAGCAGTAGTGGATTTCCAGCACTCTAACCGAGCTCTCAAAGGCCGTACTTGGAAATCATAGGGTGGCGAACCCCTGTCTGGCCTATTCCCTTTTCTGTCGGTCGAAAGGTGTAATTGAGCTCTTGGTGCTGTGAGGGATGGCGAATCCCGTCGGCTGCTATAAGGCTCAATCGTCCGCGCAGGATGAAGCAGCTTTGCACAAGGCACCGGTGGGGGCAGCAGGACCCTCTTTTGCGCCAACAAACAACACGATGCCTGATATATCATTTCTCTGTTTAACATTCAAGGCTGCGGAAGCACCCTTGTGTGCCGGCCTTTCTCTCTTGTAAAACGCCCATAGTTGGGACCAACACTCTTCCTTCCACGTAGCGCATAGCGCGCACGGTCGAAAGGAGGAACAGCCTGAGCAGGGAAGACAGATATCATGCATATCACTAGGCCACTGGAATTCTCCACACAGGGTGCAGGTCCTCACCTGAGCACTGTAACATAAGACAGACAAAGGCCTGGCGAGTGCTCGGATCCTCGAGATGCCAGACTTGCTTGCCACCGCCCAAAATAGAACTCAGTGGAGAGCACTGTCTGTTGCTGCTGCCTTTCAGTCCCCCCAACGCCCAGTTCGGTTGATTGATTGATTGTACATTGCTTAACGTCCCGACAGCAACAAGGCTTTCTCAGGACGTGCCTGCACTGCTTGTGAAAAAATAAAAAAGAAACAGAACATTGAATGTATGTCGCCAGCCGGTCAAATACATTAAATAAACCTAACACATGGGCCTAAATAAAGCTAAGACCATTTAGCAACACACATCCAATATCAAGAGCTACAGGCAGTGCAGACAGTAGGGAGAGTTTTAAAAAGGCAAATACAGGTGAATGGACAAAGGGTAGACAGAAACACATGCCCCAGAATAGAGAGAAAAACCCACCCTGTGGGGCTGACCAGGGTGACCCTGGGAACTAAAAAATACCTAACCCCACCCAAGTCCCCCAGGGCAGACCCGGGTGGGGCTTTCCTTTCAAGGACCCAGAATCACAAACGTTGAGTTCACACAGTACAAGGTCGGAGCATGAGGTGCACACGACCGGCCTAACTGAGCTAAGCGAAGTCACTGGCGGGAAAGGATGAGTGCGCCACCAGATACGGTAGTACGGGAGGCCACTCGGGGTATCCGGGCTATGGCACCCCAGTGATTGCCTCCCCTAGGATGAGGGACACAGTAAGCTTTTTGGGCTAAAATTGATGAGTTAAGCGTTCCAATTAGTAATGTCAACAGTAATGATTTTGAGAAACAGCATAGATACTCATGAGCCACTGCAGCTGCAGACCCTACATGGGTGACAGTACGAAAAATTGAAATGGCTGCAAATGGTCCACAGACTAAGCAAGATCCATGATGATGAAAGGCCAGCAAGACATAAATTATCATGTGCCCATGCGGATGCAGGGACACATGAGAATTTATGCCTCTTCCATATAAAACAGGCTTTCTGAGGGACTGTGTTCTCTCTGAACAAAAAGCTGAAATTCAGCTTTCTGGGATATGAAAATGCTGAATCAGTCTCCAGGGCTGAAGACCATCATCCACGCAGCTATACACCCGAGATGCTCATCTGAGGCAACCCCCGTGACTAAAATATGTATAGCGTTAAGTATTGGAGACATAGTCAAGGTTTCCAAAATCCCATTCCCATCGTTTGCTACAAAATTAACCAACTTAACTGCAATTGATGACCGCTTTCGGTGGAAAAGATGTGTAACCAATCATGAATCGTTACATTGCAATCGTGGATGGCCTCGACTCTTGTATATATCATGAATCATTACATTGCGATCATAAATCGCGTTAGGGACCTTGGACCCCCCCCCCCCCCAAAATCGACCAACTGAGGACACCACTACCAGTGAACCGCTATATATTTTTGTCACCAGTCCAAACCCCCACCTGACACCTCTCCCTCTTACCACATGCACACCTCACCACACACTTAACAACAAATTACCTCCTCCAGAATAAGACCACATATGCAAATGATTAGGGCTGTAACCAGTGTAAGCGCAGAATCAATATGAAATGAAAGTCTGTTGTCACACTCCACGTCAGCAGTTAAGATGTTTAGGGTGGCTAGACTGACATTGAACCCTCAAGGACCTCCTCCACATGAAGAACACACATGCACGAAGGGTCCTCTGACAGTAAAATGAATGTTGAAAGTTGTCTTAGGTGGAAATTGTTCACTGGTTAGAATGCAGGGTGGCCCCGAGACACTCAGTGGCTGCATCTGTCAAGCGATGGCCAGTCAAGCCAGGTGTCCGCAATAGGTGTGTGACACCTCACAGCTAAACAAAAGTGATGCGCTGTGCAGGTGTTACAGTCCATAGACTGCTCAGTGTATCACTGAACACATCCCCTTCATACGATAACACAGATGTAGATTTACTAGTTTGGAAGACTCATAAAGTCTGCTGGTCCCTAACGCCTGCAGTGCCATATGAAGATCTGTGAAGATAGCTTTCACCTCCAACTGCAGCCAAAAGGATTGTTTATGTTGGCTCAAGTTTAACTCTTTCCCATCGAAACGCTTCCGGTTTAGTGTTAGCCCAAACAAACCCTTAGCCATCGAAACGCTTACATTATAGCGTTGTGTTTGTTGCCGTCTATAGACGAGTCGCAAGTATTCTAGGGTTGAGTTACAAAAATCGCATGAAGCACAGCTATCGGTCTAAGGGAAGCAACCACTATAATGTTTCAACAACCATTTCTAAAATATCTGAAAGTGAATGCCCTTGTCGGATGGTGTCAGAACAAGGCCAAAGTAGCCGACGTGCCTTGTATTGTCTTCGATGATGAGCTTGTTTGATCGTCATGAGCGCGGTTTCAACAGTGATTTTTAGCTCATAAAATGTATTTTTCTTTAAAAGATATTTTTTTAAAAAATACTTACCGATGGCATTACTGTATGGAATACACCCTTTATCTTACCGAATTCAGCCTCAAAGCCGTTCGTGTGTACCTACACGAAACGGAGCGTAATTGTAGAGAGTCGTAACCAAGCACCTGGATAGTCTCCACTCCCTCCATCCAGATGCGCGCGCCGCGTTCCCGCCAGTTTCCCCTTAGCGTGTTGGTGGCGAGCGGGGCAGGCGGGAGGATCCTGTGAGTAATGCCATCGGTAAGTATTTTTCGAAAAGATATCTTTTAGAGAAAAATACATTTGATTCTTCAAAATTCATACCGATGGCATTACTGTATGGAAGAATAACAAAAAGGAGGAGGGTGCCGCCCAAGTTGTGCCATTGCAATACATTCAGCTTCAAGGGGCAACCTCCCGACAAATTCAGGTAAGGTTGTTTATAACTATGGCGCGAGAGGCGCCCGGAGGGAGTGTTGCGCCGCCGAGATGTCTCCGACAAGTGCCAGGGTCTCTTGTGCAGGAGAGGTCTCAGAGATAGTAGAGTGTGAAGGTGGACTCTGCTCTCCACCCGACTGCCGCTATGATATCCCTGGCTGTGCAGTTGCGGTCGAATGCGACACTGGCGGAGACCGCTCTAATTTCATGTGCCCGTATCCGCAATCTCTTAGCCCCTTCTGGAGAGATATCTTTGTAGGCGGAGCGAATGACCCATCGCAGCCAGGAGGAAATCGTCTGGGCTGAGATGTCGGTCTGTGACGGAGCCAAGGATAGGAAGAGGCGAGAGCGGCCTCTCCTGATGTGCTTCACTCTTTTGAGGTATACCATCAAAGCGCAGACCGGATCCTGCAGCCGAAATGTTTGGGAGCTATCAAACCTTGTGAGAGGGCGTAGGAACAACACTTGAGGTGCAGCCGAGGGGAGTCTATTCTTTGCCAAGAAGGCAGGATTGGGTAGGAGGTTTATTGCTCCCCCTGTCTGGAACTGCAAACATGTAGGGTCCACTGATAGGGTATGTAGCTCACTCACTCTGGCCACTGTAGCGAGGGCCAGGAGGAAGCAGGTCTTCCTGGTTACGTCCGCAAGGCGGGCCAAGGGAAGAGGCTCAAATCGACTGGAGTTCAGGCAGGTTAAAACCCAAGCGAGGTCCCAACGTGGAAGGAGGGAGCGTGTGACCAAGCGCTGGAGGTCAAAGTGGGCCATCAAGTCCGAGAGGTCATTGCAATCTCCCGGGTCAGGAAGCCCCAAGTGTCTGTAAGTGTCAGCCACCATAGAGAGGTACCCTCTGATGGTGATAGGTGCCAAATTCTGTTCGCGGAACAGCCACAAGAAAAACTCATCCAGCTGCGGCGTAGTGAAAGCCGTGGGGGAGAGGCGCTGCGACTCGCACCAGGACTGTAGAACTCTCCACTTGCCTTCATATACCTGGCGGGTGGACTGCCTGCGGGCTGCAACGATTGCCTCCACTGCAGCACCCAAGAAACCTCGGGTTGAGAGGGCCTGCCGCACAACCTCCAGGTGTGAAGAAACAGAGTCGGCTGTAGAAAGCCGGGGAGTCGTGTCGGGCTACTACCTCTGTGGCAGCCTTTTGTAGAAGGGCGGCTATCTCTTCCTGCAGAGCTGAAGCCTTGCGAGGATCTGCAGGGATGCGTGTCCAAAGCGGGGACCGCCTCAGTGGGGGAGGCGTCCGGAACGAGATTTGCAGTCTGCGAGAAATCTTATCAAGGATCCATGGGTCTCCTGGAAACAGCGACCGCCAATCGTCGCTGTAATGTGCTAGCCTCCCGCCAACTGGAGGACCGGTGGGGTTCGGCGGGGGCGTAACCGAGGCAGTCATTGGTCGCTACCCTGCCCGGGCCTCCGGCCGAAGCTGGGTCGGGCGAAGGTCCGTGCGGGGAAAGCGTGTCCACGTACAGCTGGGGCCTGCTGTCGGGTCCTAAAAGGACGTCTGGTGATAAGGCGAGAGGTGGGTCTAAAGGTCCACAGGGTGCGACCCTCGTCCTTGCGGCCGGCTGGAAATCTGGAATGTTCCCCTCTGCTAACGCTAGGCCACAAGTCCTTCGCTGCCGTCTTCACCTCCTGCCAAGTGGGTCCGAATAGGAACGAACCGCCCAGCAGGGCACTGCGTAATTGTGCGGTGAAGGTCGATGGAATTCCAGGGCAAGATCGGATGACCGCGTCATGCCGCATCAAATCACAGTTTGCTGCTGCCGCGATAGCGTTGGTGGCCGAATGGTTTACTGCACGATTCGCCATCACTGCCAAGGCGTGGATATCCTGCAATTTCTGCTCGCTGGGTCAGTCCCAAAACTCCTGTACTCCACAGACCACCGCCTGCTTAGCTAGATCTAAGAAGCTCGCACACGCGATGGATGAAAAAATCGTCGCACCGGTCCTGAGCCACTGCATGGAGTTCGGCTTCAGGATCCACCACTGGAAAGGGGCAGATGAAGGCTTGAGAGTGATCAGCATACCACTTCTGCTGAAAACGGATGTCAACGTCGGCAGGCCACCGCGAGTCCGCGAAGAAACCCTTATCACACAGCTTGCCCTGGCGTAGGTGCTCGGAGAAAGCGTCAGAAAGGTCCTGAAAACCTGGAGGCTGGGGAAGGGACTTTTCGCCTGGAAAGGAGCGTCCACTAAAGCCGTAGCTTTCCTCTTGAGTGGGGGGGGGGGGGGGGAAGGAGGGCACGCGTCCAAAGGAAGAATGGCCGCGATGATGTGGGCTGCTTCGTATAAAGCCCTAGAAGTCTCCGAAAGCAAGGGCGTCTCTTCTACTAAGTCGGAAGCGGGAAGGCTACGTGGGTCAGAAGGTGTCTCTGGAGCCAGCAGGGCCGATGCTGAGTCTTCCGGGTGCAGACTGAGTGCGTCCGAGTCATAAGTCGCAGGGTCCGGGATCCGTGACGCGTAGGTGTCCAATGCAGTGGGGTTCCATAAGATGTCTCGCGAAGCCGCCGTGTACTGACGTAGAGAACTTTGGGGTGACGAAGAACGCGCAGTAGGAATATGACGATGGCGCCTGTTGCTGGAGGGCGCGCAATCCTGGCTTGCACAGAGTTCCCAGGAGGAGCGTCGAGATGGACATCTATCCTTATCAGGAAGTCGACTTGTCTGGGACCGCGGCCGTTGCTGTGGAGAATGCGGTCTACTGAGCCCAAAAGATCTGCTCCACGAATGTGTCCGAGCTAGATGACTCCCTGTGGTACAGGAACTCGTCCGTGAACATGAGGGGGAACCAGTGTGTCTACTGTGTGTGATAGGTGACTAATGTGACGGGTTATAATTGTTTCTGTGGAAATGGAGGCTAACCTCGGAGCGTCGAGGACCGAGGCGAAAGCCGTACTGCGCCAGTAGTCTCAAAGGCTGTCTGCTTCTGACTGGTCCCTGACGCTTCAACTGAGAGGCCGAGAGAAGGGGTCGAGAGAGTCTCGGTCACAGATACTTGGGAACCATGTGAGACTGCGCAGGCCAACATCCCACTCCCCAAATTCCGAGGACCTGCAGTCGGGATAGGGTTCTGCGACTTAGTAATAGAAAGAGAGCCTACCTTCTCTGTAGACGCTTGAATGAGCGGCGCTGTCGGGAAAAAGGAAACTGTCACCGTCCGGTGACTGTGGTATGTTGTCCTCTTTAGTAGGCTGCCGGGACGCTCGATGTTCCGCTGGCCGTCATCGCCCATAAAACTCCCACAGCTGGGACCATTTGTTCCTTCCACGAGGCGCACACACCAAATGGGTGGGACGATGAGCAGCCAGAACAAGGTAAACATCATGCGTGCGTGTCCGAGGGCCACTAGGAACCTTTGCAGCGGTGACAAGTGTGCAGTTGGGTACTGTAACACAAAGGCCACACATGAGTGTAAAAGCCCAGGGCCACTAACGAAAGGCCAAGTGCACGAACCCACTACTAATCGAAAACCGGTCGTACCCGAACCGCAATTTCCTTCAAGTTGTGCCTGTTCTGCCAGCTATAAATTCTCTGCCGGCATCGAAGGCATAACGCGAGGCTTTACCTCATCATTCTTGTAAGGCAAGAGTTTAGAATTCACGAATAAGAAGTTTCGAAATCCGATTAAAGCTGGAGGCTGAAGCCGACGCAACTTGTCTCACGGAAGCTAAGGGTGAAACTGGCAGGAATGCGGCGCGCGAATCTGGATGGAGGGAGGGGAGACTATCCAAGTAGTTAGTTATTTGGGTTTAACGCCGAGCAGGCAACTAAGGCCATCTCACGGCGGGAAGGGTAAAAATCTGGTCAGCCGGAGACTATCCAGGTGCTTGGTTACGACTCTCTACAATTACTCTCCGTTTCGTGTAGGTACACACGAACGGCTTTGAGGCTGAATTCGGTAAGCTAAAGGGTGTATTCCATACAGTAATGCAATCGGCAGGGTTCATTTTTGGAACGCGCCCCGTGCCAATTGATGCATCGAGTCTCATGTTGGCCCCTTGCTTTTCCAGGGTGCGCGACATCGGGCGCATAGTTTTAACGTGCACGCGCACCAGCGGTGTATTTATTTCTTGCACAACTCTAGAATCGATGCTTGAAACAAACCAGCTAACCACAACTGGCTTAGAATGAAACTGAAAAAGTTACACTGATAATACGATCGGTGTCGTTTCGGTGTGATTGCTTTAGGAATGTGACAAGGGTCATCACGCTACGAAGCATAGATCAGAGCATGGAATTACTCGTACTAAAAAAAAGAGGAAACCCCCTTTTCATTAGGGGGGTCCGGGGGCATGCCCCCCCCCCCCCCCCCCTTTGAAAAATTTTGAAAATTTACATTAAAATTTGTGCAATCTGGTGCATTTTAGAGAGAAACTGAGCAGTTTAACCACCTAAAAATCTTTCTTTTTTCCTTATTTTTTGGGTACACTTTTTATTTTTTGTGTGTCAAAGGTTTAAAAGTTATACAACAGAATATTCAACAGAATCTATCCAAATGCTTATTCAAAATACATCTGAACGTCTTTCCATTTCCCATTTTTTAAAAAGTTTAATTTTATATATATATATATATATATACAGGGGTCAAAATTAGCGCGTGCCCCGAGCCAAATGCTACGAAAAATTACCTCGGGCACGCTAATCTGCCGTCTAGCGTGCCCGGTTGGCTCTCAAAAATAAGTAAAGAGAAGGGCAGATATCAAGGACAAGGTAGTTGGCATTGTTGACCAGCCACCAACACCGAAATACGTCGGCTGCTACGGCCATTGCTTCCGGTGTGTCGTCATGCAGAGCGGGCCTAATCCGTATTTTCGAACATACTTACTTACTTACGCCTGTCACCCCTACCCGGGTATAGGCCGTCGACGAGAGACCTCCAGCAACTCCTGTCCTGTGCTTCTCCTTCGATTCTACTCCAGGTGGTTCCCAGTCTCTTGATGTCTGCTTGGAGGTCTCGACGCCAGGAGTTTCTCGGCCTACCTCTTTTCCTCTTTCCCTGGGGGTTCCATGACAATGCCTGCCTAGTGATACTGGAAGCTGGCTTTTGTCAATCTCCATGTCTCTGCTCCATATAGGAGAACTGCTTTTACATTGGAGTTGAAAATCCGGACTTTGGTGTGTTGTGACAGCTCTCTGGAACTCCACACTTTTTTCAACTGGAGAAAGGCTGCTCTGGCTTTACCGATTCGTGCTCTGACATCTGCATCAGTGCCGCCTTTTTTGTCTATGATGCTCCCGAGATAGGTGAAGGACTCCACCTCCTCCAACGGGGTGCCAGCAAGCAAGACTGGTTCTTCCCTGGTTGCGTTCAGCCTCATTGTCTTTGTTTTCTGTTTGTGAATGGTGAGGCCCACTTGGGACGAGATGTCAGCAAGCCTCGTGGTCTTGTCCTGCATTTGTTGATGGGTGTGGGACAGTAATGCCAAGTCGTCTGCAAAATCGAGGTCGTCAGCTGTGTCCACAGTGTCCACTGTATTCCACTTCGTCTGTGCTCTGTGGTCATCTTCATGACCCAGTCTATGGCCAGTAGGAAGAGGAAAGGAGACAGCAGACACCCCTGCCTGACACCAGTTCTGACCTGGAGCTCTCTGGTGAACTGCCCTTCGTGGATCACGCGACATGTCATGCCATCATAGCTGCTCTTGATCAGGCAGACGAGCTTTGTGGGTACACCGTAGTGTCGTAGGAGTTTCCACAGAGTCTCTCAGTCCACGCTGTCAAATGCTTTCTCATAATCCACAAAGTTGACGTACAGCAGGGAGCTCCACTCCAGAGACTGTTCCACGATGATGCGGAGAGTGGCGATCTGGTCTGTACATGATCGGTTCTTCCTGAATCCTGCTTGCTGGTCTCTCAGCTGGGGGTCAACGGAGCTCTTCATTCTCTCTAGGATGATCCTGTTGAAGACCTTTCCTGGTACTGACAGCAAGGTGATTCCTCTGTAGTTGGAACACTTGCTGAGGTCGCCTTTCTTGGGAAGCTTGATTAGGTACCCCTCCTTCCAGTCAGCTGGCATCACCTCCTCTTCCCAGATCTTTCCAAACAGTGGGTACAGCATCTCAACTGTTGTCTCTAGGTCTGCTTTCAGAGACTCCGCTGGGATGCCATCTGGCCCTGCTGCTTTGCCATTCTTCAAAAATGCCACTGCTTTTCTGATCTCTTCCCGGCTGGGTCTGTCACAGCTGATGGGTAGGTCGGTCTCTGCCGGCTGGATGTCGGGGGGGTCGGGTGGGCTAGGTCTGTTCAGTAACTCTTCAAAATACTCGGCCCATCTGTCAAGTTGGTCTGCTCTGTCTGCAATAGGCTTGCCTTCTTTGTCTTTTACTGGTCTTTCTGTATGGCCATACTTACCCGACAATCTTCTGGTAATGTCGTAGAGCTGTTTCATGTTGCCGCTGCCTGCTGCCTTTTCTGCCTCTGCTGCCAGGCTGTCTGTGTAGGCCCTCTTGTCTGCCCCGATACTCCTCTTCACCTCGCGGTTGGCTTCCGAGTATTCCACCTGTGCCCTTACTTTGGCTGCTCTCGTGCGACTGTTGTTGACCGCTGCTTTCTTCTGCTTCCTCGCTTCTATCTTCTTCAAGGTCTGTGCCGACAGCCAGTCCTTGTGGTGGTGTTTCCTGAACCCTACAGTGTCTTTGCAGGTTGAGTTCAGCGCCTCTCTAACTGCCTTCCACTGCTGCTCTGTGGTGACCGCCTCCTCTTCATTTACTAGCTCCTGTAGCGCTTGAAACCGGTTGGACAGCACCAGTTTGAACTCTTCTCTAACTCCAGTTTCTCTCAGGAGGCCTACATTATAGCGCTGTCTTCTTGTTGTCTCTGTGCGGCTTTTCTTTAGCTTGAGCTTCATTCTTAAGGTAAGCAGATGGTGGTCTGAGGCGACATCTGCTCCCCTCCTCACTCGAACATCTTGAAGGGATCGTCTAAATTTCTTGCTAATGCAGATATGGTCTATTTGGTTCTCTGTTGTATGGTCAGGTGAGACCCAAGTTGCTTTGTGTATTCTTCTGTGTGGGAAGATGCTGCCTCCAATGACAAGTCTGTTTAGAGCACAAAAGTCTACAAACCTCTCCCCGTTCTCACTCATCTCCGAGCCTAGTCCCTGTCTCCCCATCACCTGTTCGTATCCGGTGTTGTCCTCCCCTATTTTGGCATTAAAATCGCCCATGACGATGGTGATGTCTCGCTCCGCACATTTGTCCACGGCACTCTGGAGTCGGTCGTAGAACTCTTGTTTCTCTTCCTCATCACTGTCATTGGTGGGCATTTTCGAACATGATCGCGCATAAAAATTGTGTTCAATTTTAATTGTGTTCCACAAAACTGTGCAGAGGTGCCAACTAATCCGGTTTCGCCGTATTTAATTCCGGTCAAGTTTAAAAAATACGGTTTTCCGTTTGATTGTATATTAGTACGGAGAAAACAAAAGGGAAAATACGGTCAATTTTTTTTTTTTTTTTTTAATTGCCCGTTATTTTCACATCGCACGGCTGTGCAGAACCACACTTTTAGTTAGGAGAGGACCGGGGGCCACTGAGTGCAAGATAAGCCATCTGTGGCACGGCCGGGCGTAGGGGCAATTAGTCATTAGCGCGCGCCTCTTCAGGCAGAGTGACAGAGCCGTTCATGGTCCTAGAAAGGAGTGCTCTTCCAATACCCTACACTATGTCTACGTGCCGACAGCAGCATACCGGTGCACTGCAGCGGAAACGCTGGCCAGTGTTAGTAACTGAACATTCATCACAAAATGCGTTTTTGTCTCAAGAATGTCATTATAACATGAGTGTAAATTTGTAGCTGATAAAATTTGCTTTCTTTTCATACTAAACATGCCCATGCTGCTTACTACCAGCACACCTTGAAGAGCAGTTACATTTCATATTTGCAATACAATGAACATGCACTGACAAAATAAAGCGTTAACTTTGAAGCTCAATCTGTTGTGCATGTCCCTTTTCTGTGGGATGAAAAGTTGATGTATCTACGCAGCATTCTAGCCTTTACTGTTATAAACAATAATGTAAGTTAGCTTTTTTATTTTCAAAGTACTTATGATAATTATTATGTAGTTCTATAATTAATGCATCATTATTAATGAACAGGCTGAAACTGTGAGCATCGAGGCTTTGCTGCTGCGGACACAGCTCCGCTGGGCGGGGCATGTCTCCAGGATGGAGGATCATCGCCTACCAAAGATCACCCTGTTCGGCGAGCTTGCTACTGGACACCGTGACAGAGGGGCACCAAAGAAGAGATACAAAGACTGTCTCAAGAGGTCACTTAGTGCCTGCCAAATCGACCACCACCAGTGGTCTTCGCTTGCTGCGGACCGTGACACCTGGCGCTCCACCATTTACAAGGCAGCTGTCTCCTTTGAGGACTCTCACAGAGCTAGCCTTAAGGACAAGCGGCTCAGGAGAAAAAACAGAGATGCCGCCGCTCAGAACCCTGGCCATACCTTCCCCTGCAGCCACTGCGGTCGAACCTGCCTGTCTCGGATTGGCCTCCGCAGCCACGAACAAGCCTGCAGACGTCGTGGGCAACTCCTATAAAATCTTCGTTCGCGAAGTCAAGCCAAGAGAGAGATTAATGAACAGTGTAATTTTTTTTATTGTAGATACCATGACTGAAACCGTGTCATGCAAAAATACTGACAGTTTTTGAAAAATACTGACAAAATGCTCATTTAATACTGATACGTAAAATCAGGGGTTGGCACCTCTGACTGTGTTCCAATGTGACCATCAGTACTGTATTGAAGCCCTTGTACTACATGTACCAGTTCTTTAGTTGTTTGTGCAGGGGCTGAATTTAGCTTTCTTATTTGAGTGCCAATGGAGAACCATAGAAAAAAACTACATTTAAAAAAAAATCAGTTTACTGTACAGTGTAGTAAATTCTTCAGTAACGACGACTATTAAGTTGTATTACTTTTTTTATGTTCTGGTATTTTCCATTATATTTAACCTATTTTTATGATTATAATTTTTGCCTCTCAAAATCAGAATGGGGCACTCAAAGTTTTTCTCTAGGGTGCCCCGTTGGCACTCAAATAAAAAAGTTAAATTTCTTTAATAATCTCTGATTAATCAGCTGTAAGCATGGATTCCTTTTCTCTCTTATTTAATACTATGTACCATGGTCACTGAACTGGAGAAAGGTTATACAGATTTTTCAACATACTTTCATCAAACTTTACTGGAAAAAATACATTGTAATAAATTTATTCACCATTAAGAGTAATATTTCCAGTGGCACTGCTTTTAGCTTTCTTGTGTTTCGCTGTAGACACGTGAGCATCAAGAGCTACGCGGCGGCGTAGTTAATATCAACTCTGCGCAGTTCGCGGCAATACGCCTGCCCACAGGCCGTTAACTTGCGAATACACTAAGCGCGGAGCTCATCGTTTACGCTTTTCTCGAGCCAAGTCCATCTCCAAATATTCTTGGCTCCAGAATCGTCTATTCTGTGTCCGCGTTTAAGTATTTTCTCTTCGCCATATTTTGACCAGACTGGCCACACAGGGCAATTAGGTTACGCCCCCTTTTCACACACTGTTATCTGTTAGCCTCTTGCAGCATAAAACTATGAACGAAGAACTTTTCTGCCAAAACAAAAAATCCACGCGGAGCACATCACAGGAGAAACATTTTCAGCAATTCTTAAAAAAATTAAGAGTAAAGTATGTTCTTAATTAAACGAACTTTAGTTCGCGAACTCTGACGAACTACAGTTCACGATCTCGGACGAACCAGGTTGGTTCTTAATTGGACGATCTAAAGATACGGCGAACCTAGTTCGAAGTAGTTCACGAACCTCGGCAAACCATAGTTAGCTGTCGGAAAAGGTTCGCTGAACGTGTTGAGCAAACCACGGCGAACCTTTTCTCTGATTGGTCAAAACTTCTACCTTCTTCTGCGTTGGAGATAAGAAGACAGTCACCGATACAAATATGGCGGACGGCGATATTTCACTTGTGCGAAGAACAAGACCTATTTTTATTGATTTGTGGGAGGCGCAACGCTGTTTGTGGGGTTGCTACTGCAAGGAGTACAAAAACAAACATTGTTCAAATCGCAAAGCGGCAGCCATTTTGAACCAGTAAGTACGCCGAATCAACCACTTCAGTTAAGAAAGAGAACCATGGCAAACCTGGTTTGCTGAAGTTCGCCTAGGTTCGTGCAACCTCAATTAAGAAACAAACCAAAAGATCGCCGATCTTCTCCGATCTAGGTTTGCTGATCAGAAGTTTGTTCAATTAAGAACAGCTCTTAGCGTTTTTCACAACACTGAAATGCACTAAGTACCCCATGGCAAAAAGGGAGGAAATTTTTTTAAACTATTTCTGGCGGAAAAGTTACTACATGCACCGGAAGCAATTGCCCTGTGTGGCCTGTAATGAAACCAAAAAAGTTGTCAGCTGCAATCAAAACTTTATCACTGATAACCGTACCCTATAAGAAGATACACTGCCAAGTTTCAGACATGAATGGCTGATGGTTTTAAAGCTGCACCAAAATTACTACCTGCACCCCTTGGTGCCCGGAGTACCATTCGCTCCTGCAGCTGACTATCAACACCATACATGTAAAGATCCAAAAAGAAACACTTATGTTCAAGCTAGCAACCCTATATTTTGCAGACAAGCAGACACACATGTTACGCATTCAAAACAACCAGCAACTACAATTTTCAACAGTTGGTTAGTTTTTGGCAATTTATTTGCTATACTACCCCCCCCCCCCCCCCCCCCCCCCCCCCAAACAAGAACCATTTACAGTGGAGTCCAATTAACACGAACTCGCTTTACACGAAATTCCGGTTAACACGAACCGTTTTTGCATTCCCGGCTGACGGCCTTCTTATTCTGTATTAAAATTTCACTGATAACACGAAATGCTTAACACGAAATTTCGCTTTACACGAAGCTGGTTTTGGTTCCCAACCAGGGCAATTTCACTATTATTCACCTGTTTAACACGAACACAGATTCCATTCACCGAAAACCAATCCACATGTTGCTCTCGCGCTGTGGTGGTACAAATGACAGATCAGAGCGAACTCTAGCCTGTGATTGGCTGAATAGCCTTCAGCTGTTGTAATCCGTCTTTTCATTGGCTAGCATTTCTGAACTGTATTCATGTTGTATCATTCGTGTACCAACACAATTTTACCGATGCGGGATTGTACTTCAGCCTGTGTTGCTTTTACCTGATGGATTGTAACTTACTATGGATTTTACCTGATGGATTTTACATTAAATACGCGAGCTGTACACGTTTCCTTTTGTTTTCCTAGGGAACTGAAGGTATGCACATAAAGTACGATAATGTGCACTTTTAACCTCGTACTCATTCACACGCACGTCTTACACATTCTCCTTGAGGGCCGTGATCAATTTTGAGACCATATTGGTTAACACGAAATACGTTTAACACGAAGTGATTTTCCGTGTCCCCAGAAATTCGTGTTAAGCGGACTCCACTGTATACAGTTTTTTCAACTTTGAACCCAACTGGACAACATAGAAAAGCCCTTGCACCATTTAAAAAAATTCAGCAAAGTGCCTAGCCACAACTAGTCTGCATGAGGTATCATTTCTTTTATTCCCTCCTTCCAGCTTTAAACAAGCCTTAAGATACTGAAGCCATGTTCCGCACTTTTTTCCTGAAAATGAATCCCCAGCCAACATGCTTTTTCTTGCAAACAGCTACAAATCCTTGTACCAGCCAACTCAAGGGACCAAGGTGCTTCTCTGACTTTGACTACTTTGCATGACAAAGCAGCAGAATGTGTTAAATAGTGTAAAATGCTTGAAAAAGTAGGAAAAATTGGACGTGAATGCGTGCACACATTGGGGGGGGGGGGGGGGGGGGGGGGGGGGGGGAGGAAGGGTGGTGGTGGGTGGGGGGGGGTTAATGCTTTGGGTTAGTATTATTAGGGTAAGCATAGTAGAGTTTAGGATTAGGGTTAACATAGTGTTAGGATCTGGGTTAGCATAGTAAGGTTAGGCTTACCATGACTGAGGGTTGGGGGTGAGGGATATTGGGGCGGGGAGGGGGAGGGGGGGGGGGGGGGCAAGAAGGTGGTGTTGGTGATCTAGATGAAATTTAGTTAAATTTGATTTTTGTCGGGTGGCCGATTTTTTGCTTTTGTTTTGACTGCATTCAAACATACCCGTTTATCCTGCACAGTATATTTGGGGCTTTGTCAGTCATCTTAGTCAAAACACGCTGTAAACTGCAAACCTCAGTGCGGTGACACCAAAACATGTTGTTTTGACTGGTTTCTGAAGTCGGTTTAGATGGTGTGGTGCCGTGAAAAGGCACGGTTGTCATAAATACTATCGAGAAGTTAGTGTGTAAGAAATCTCTTCACCTTTTTCAAACACAAATCATCCTGCTGTATCCTGAGCATATCTATTATGCCTAAAAATCCATTCAACACATTTTCACCCCAACCCCCAACACCACCTTCTTGCCCCCGTGCCCCCTCCCCCCCCCCCCCCAATATCCCTCACCCCCAACCCTCAGTCATGGTAAGCCTAACCTTACTATGCTAACCCAGATCCTAACACTATGTTAACCCTAATCCTAAACTCTACTATGCTTACCCTAATAATACTAACCCAAAGCATTAACCTCTCCACCCCCCCCCCCCCCCCCCCCCCCCCCCCCAGCCAATGCGCACACGCGTTCACGTCCAATTTTTCCTACTTTTTCAAGCATTTTACACTATTTAACGCATTCTGCTGCTTTGCCATGACTGAACCGGCAGGCCATGTTCGAGCAGCGTCCACCAGCACTGCGGGAAGAGAACTGAAGAACCAAAACGCAAGAACGCCGCACTCTCCACTAGCTCTCACAATAATAGCAGTGGGAGCGCCTCAACAAAGCAGCTCTTCTACTCCCCACTAGCCCTACCAATTGGCAGTGGTGGAAACAAAACTGAACTAATAATAATCTCTCTCTCTCTTGGCTTGACTTCGCGAACGAAGATTCTATAGGGCTTGCCCACGTCGTCTGCAGGCATTTTCGTGGCTGCGGAGGCCAATCCGGGACAGGCAGGTTCGACCGCAGTGGCTGCAGGGGAAGGTCTGGTCAGGGTTCTGAGTTACGACAACTCTGTTTTTTCTTCTGCGCCGCTTGTCCTTAAGGTTAGCTCTGCGAGAGTCCTCAAAGGAGACGGCTGCCTTGTGAATGGTGGAGCGCCAGGTGTCACGGTCCGCAGCAAGCGAAGACCACTGGTGGTGGTCGATTTACTTACTTACTTACTTACGCCTGTCACCCCTACCCGGGTATAGGCCGTCGACGAGAGACCTCCAGCAACTCCTGTCCTGTGCTTCTCCTTCGATTCTACTCCAGGTGGTTCCCAGTCTCTTGATGTCTGCTTGGAGGTCTCGACGCCAGGAGTTTCTCGGCCTACCTCTTTTCCTCTTTCCCTGGCGGTTCCATGACAATGCCTGCCTAGTGATACTGGAAGCTGGCTTTCTCAGACTGTGACCGATCCATCCCCATCTTCTTCGCCCAATTTCATTCTCTGCTGTTATCTGCTCTGTTC
This sequence comes from Semisulcospira habei, assembly GCA_036245525.1. Classification (NCBI taxonomy): domain Eukaryota; kingdom Metazoa; phylum Mollusca; class Gastropoda; family Semisulcospiridae; genus Semisulcospira; species Semisulcospira habei. Next base: position 280,583,684 of record BTPG01000001.1, read on the forward strand.
TCTCCCAGAGTCTGACGTTGCTGATCTTCTCTGGCCAGTGGATTTTCAAAATTCTTCTAAGGCAACTGTTCATGAAGGTCTGTACTCTGTTGACTGTGGTTTTTGTCAATCTCCATGTCTCTGCTCCATATAGGAGAACTGCTTTTACATTGGGTGGTCGATTTGGCAGGCACTAAGTGACTTCTTGAGACCGTCTTTGTATCTCTTCTTTGGTGCCCCTCTGTCTCGGTGTCCAGTGGCGAGCTCGCCGAACAGAGTAATCTTGGGTAGGCGATGATCCTCCATACTAATAATAATACATAGCATTTATATGGCGCATTTCTCATATTTATAATATAACTCAATGCGCATAATGTAACCGCGAACTGGACCCAACAAGCACGCTCACGTGAAGCACATGCATTCACTCACACACTGTACGTAAACACAGAACATTCACGTGGTGCCAAGGGCAAGCTCAAGCGAGCTACTGAAATGACGGTATTTGGCAATCGTTTTTGTATTTGAAATTTTATTAAGTTGGCTGAAACTGATACCAAAGTGGAGGGGGAGGAAGAGCCGGAGTACCCGGAGAAAGAACCCCCAACGGTCCGCCCGAATTAACGGTGACACTTACTAGAGGAGAAAAATCCGACGCCGGAACCCGGAATCGAACCTCGCACCTTTAGCATTGGTGGCAGGCGCCTTAACCACTGCGCCACTACAACCAAGAAGCCATCTACGCAACACTAGCTCATACAATAAGCAGTGGCTGCGCCCCGACTGACATTATCTTCTACTTGCCACTAGCCCTTTCAATTGGCAGTGACGTTAGCGAGAACACATCAACTACTTGAACAATACAGAATGAACCAAAAACAAACTACTATAAAAACCTAACAAAGGTTTACTCAACAAAAACAAAAGGGTCAGCACGCTGATGAAGGCAGCCCTTAGCCAATAAAGGCTTAAACATGCCTGAAATACACCTGACAACTAACACAAAACGTGACTGATTTGTGAAATGTCATAAGGGTATACGGCTGGTCACATCAAGCCATCACATAGTGGTGTGCGATGTACAGACACCTTTTAACCAAAAATGCCATGCAAAGTAGTCAAAGTCAGAGAAGCACCTTGGTCCCTTGAGTTGGCTGGTAAGCTTTAAAACCATCAGCCATTCATGTCTGAAACTTGGCAGTGTATCTTCTTATAGGGTACTGTTATCAGTGATAAAGTTTTGATTGCAGCTGACAACTTTTTGGTCGCATTACAGGCCACACAGGGCAATTGCTTCCGGTGCATGTAGTAACTTTTCCGCCAGAAATAGTTTAAAAAAATTCCTCCCTTTTTGCCATTTTTTTAGGGTGTAAAACTTCAATTGTGTGCCTTTTTTGGCGTTTTGAGCAACAAAAGGCATGACAGGTGGTGTGAAAAAGAGCAAAATCTGGGTAATTTTAGTCGACCTAGTGTGTTCATGGGAGCCTAATTGGGGCATGTGCACGGTTGTATGCAGGCTTGCAGACAGTTTTGTCATGGGGTACTTAGTGCATTTGAGTGTTGTGAAAAACGCTAACTCTTAATTTTTGTAAGAATTGCTGAAAATGTTTCTCCTGTGATGTGCTCCGCGTGGATTTTTCGTTTTGGCAGAAAAGTTCTTCGTTCATAGTTTTATGCTCCAAAAGGCTAACAGATAACAGTATGTGAAAAGGGGGCGTAATCTAATTGCCCTGTGTGGCCTGTGGCCACCACTGAAGACCGGAAGCGACCTGTGCGAGCTAAAGCTAACGCCTCGCTCAATTTTGAATACGCGATTTGGGGATATCCGCCACATAAAGATCGCGAAACACGGTATTGGAATAGTGACTTTACGATTTTGTTTTCGGCGGAATTTTTTATTTTCGGCGGAATGGCGGCTTCATTTAAGCGGAAATCCGACAAAAAGAGGAAAATTCCATGCTCTGATAGATTCTAGCCTGCAATTGGTTCACTCATTAATTATTCGACCAATGAGAACCATCGTTCTATAAGCCGACCTAATTCTTAGAAAACGTTTCACTTTGAAAGGATTGTCTCCCTGTTGGATATATATACGAAACTAACAAATCCAGTTTCTCCGTCCCTAAAAAAAATGCCTCCAAAAAAAAAAAAAAAAAAAAAAAAAAAACCCCAAAATTAAGCCTGCTGAAGGACAGCAGACACTATTAGCTTTTACGCAGAAAACAACAGCGGTAAGCTCTGTGCCTGAAAGTGAGACGGCCTCGTGTTCTTCGTCGTCTGCTTCTGAACTGGATGCAAGGCAGTCATCTGTACCGGGTAACCTGAATGCAGGGTCGTCTACAAGTTCAAAACACGAAGACCAGAAACGAAACTTTCAAATGGGTTGGCTGCATACATATCCCTGGCTCAGGTATGAGAATGGGGTTATGTTTTGCAAAGACTGCAGATCGCTCAAGTTCAATAACACAATGGCCCAAAGAATGTCTAACTTCCGAAAGAGCACTCTGACCAGACATGTGAGCGGTAGTGACCATCAGCGAGCCATGGAAGCGCCAGAGGAACGGAAAAAGATTGCAGCTGCATCAGAAAAAAACTTTTTCGAAAGAAGAAGCAGCTGTTCAAATTGCCATGAAGTCTGTATTTTGGCTTTGCCAGGAAAGTCTGTTTTGCATAACTACCAGTCATTGCTGGCATTTCTGAAACTTTTAAAGGTCCCATATACTGAGCATCTGAAGTGTGGTGAGAACACAGATTATTCAAGCACAACATCTGCACAGGGACTTTTGCAGTTGTCAGATATTATAGATGAAAACATCACACAGCAAAATAGGCAGGTTAGTGTCAGGACTCTGTAACTGAAGTGTGTGTGTGTGTGACGCACACACACACACACACAGAGGGATTGTATTATATAATCTCTGGGTGTTTTGTCTTTTTTCATTTATTTTTTTTCTGGCCGATCACCTTGGCTATAAATGATTGACACATTGATTGCTCATTGAATTGGCCCATTAAATTTTGACCGAGTGGGCCAATTGGCCCATAGCCTATCCTTACAAAAATAAACCCTGCATCGGTACGAATTTTGAAGAAACAAATTGTGATTCAAGAAGGGACAGATCTTGTGTGATTTCTTTGCTTGTGGAATACATTTTTCGGCCATGTTGGCGAGTAAATCTGGGTTTTTTGTTGCGTGTGCTCACACTGTTGCTACCAAAACGTTTTTCTTTTTTTTTTTTTGCTCCGCTATGTTTGTTCTGTTGCATAACAATAATCAAATTGGTTCGACTTCCCACTAAACTGATGCACAAACACGCGCAGTTTTGAAAAGTACTTTTAATGCTCTTTCCAATGATACCCAATTTATCTATGGTTGTTAGCTTGGGAGAATGTGAAAATTAATTCAGTCTACCCCAAAAATGTACGTCACCAGGGAACACGCGTCCTTTTTCCTGCTATGTCTGCAGAGAACTGACTCGCTAAAAATTTTACAATGGGAAAGAGTTTTAATGGCCCATTAGCTTTTAGCTTGAAAAGTTGCCATGCTGATCAGTCACCGCTACCCTTGCACTGTCATGGTCAATGTATGTGCTAGAATGAGCATGCATGCAGTGTTTTGAAAACCGTTGTGTATGTGTTTGACCTTGGAAGTAAAATGACCATTAATTAGACTGGGCGGGTTTGAAGTCCTTCAGTCAACCCCTCTCCATGGTAGACTAGACAGGCTCATAACCGCCATGCGGCATAGGTTAGTATCCTTTTGTTCCTCCCTTCCGACTTGTTTCCCGACCCGACATCCCCCACCTCACTCAGTGTATCGCAGACGGATATATATCGCAGTTCCATCTTATGGACCACAGTGACCGCGCTATATTGAGTCAGAGCTGTATTATAATAGCTCTCACATAACCATTAACAATACTTGAGTAAACTCAACAAAAGTTAACAGTTACCGTTTTTCTAAGACCTCTATTGTGAGTTGCACCATTTCCTTCTTGCTCTTTTCTCTCCTTTTTATTAATTCCAGCAAAGTCCTGCAACATCAAATGGAGCAAGTATTCAGTTGAATAATATCAGAAACATGTGTAGTGGCAAGTATAAAAAATACATAAAACATTCATTACAACTCTGTACAAATACAGATACTTTATGAAGCCTGAAAAAAAAAAAATGGAGCCGTTGTATGTATACACAACTTTATAAAACCGTACTTAGAAAGCTGATCATCCCAGTGCTCTTGTATTGGTGAGACCCAGAAAATGTCACTTTGTGAACGGCCGCAATGATTCTCAAAGTTTAAAAGCTCGTAAAATCCTTATTTTTCAAGCTAGACACTTACATTTTTGTGTGTTTTGTTATGCACTGTGACCCTACCATGTTTTCTGATGACTGTTGTTGATGCAAATTTTGGCTGCCGGTACCTAAAGATTGGGACAGAAATACTTACACAGCTTTACTCAAGTCTCTCTTTAACTTCAGCATCTTCTCATAGGACACCTCATCATTCTTTCGGTTCTGCAAAACACAAGATACAAAACAAGTGCAAATTCACCCTGCACATCAAAGTGTTTCCTTACACATGTACATGCAGCCACTGGTACTGTTTACAGCACCTGCAGCTGCTTGCAGAAGTGAGTTAAATATAAAGTACAGGTTGTTTGATGGGAGTATAAAGTGGCACCAAAACTTTCAAAAATTAATTTATTATTATTCAAAAGAGTTAAAGAGATAGCTGGCTAACCAGCTCATCCAATGTCTTTCTCCTAACTAGCTATATGCAAAATTTCAAGTGCATACAATCAAAATTACAATAAATACTTTATTAATCTCTCATGGGGAAATTCACTGTCTGCCCATACAATACAATTCATTCACTCATTCAATTAATTAAATAAGCTATAACTCTCAGTTAAAGACATGAACTATAACAGAGTACTGTTACCTTTGTCACACTCTTGGCATCAGAAACACTTATGGTTTATGCCCCCTGTGCATATGAGGGGAAAACCCACCTTGTCGGGCTCACCAGGGTGACCCTGGGAACTAAAAAGTAGTTAACCCCACCCAAGTCCCCCAGGGCAGACCCGGATGGGGACCGTTGTCAAAAAGAACACCTAACTACTTGTAGGACTCTACACACTCAACTTCTGTTCCTTTGATGACAACAGAACTAACTACAGAATCTAATGTGGGTCAACTGACTTTCTATGGTCAATTAACTCTTAACGTCCCAAACCGCACCATTCCGCTCATGTCACATATTTACGCACCGCTTGAGACCGCTTGGTTTTGTGACCAAAATAGTGATCTCACAGGAAGCGAGAGCTCTCCTGTGCATAGAGAGCTTATAAAGTCACTTCCGGAAAGGTCTAGGGTTGTTTTCTACAGCGAAACTGACTCGTGGGTTGAATTGTGAAAGTTTTTGTCGATTTTTGTGTGACTTTTTGGTGTGAGTTTTTGAAGCATCATGATGACCGTGCACGCCAATAGCGATGACGAGCTTGGCGACTTATTTGATGAACTTATCCATGACAGAGATCTAGGACATGGTGAGGATGATCAAAGTGATGTTGAAGTGTCAGATGTTAGTAGTGTGTACACGAGTGACCTGTCGGATCAAGAGCGTTTTCATTTTACTTTTGAGTGAAAGTGATGAACTTCTTTCCGACGATGAGTGGAGTGACACAGCCCTGAAAGTCTAAAATTTTGCCCACCAGCCTTTGGCTAGTGACTTCCAAGTTTCATTAGCCAAACTGAAAATGTTACTAGCCAAACTGAAAATCGAAAACTGATGGCTTACCCGATCGCTTCATTGTTGTTCGCTAGCATAATAATAACACTACCAGAAGTGAAGGTTGAAGTCAACATGCCACATGCCAAAAAGAATGTTTTTAAGAAGTCTTTTATTCCAAATGCTTTCTCGATTTTAAACTCTTGTTCATAACACCATAATATATATGTGATCTACTCAACATCACCTCTCCCATCTTGGGACAGATTGCCTGTGATAGATTGCTGCAATGATAATTTTCATGGAATGTTCTTGTAGTATTTATTAGTGTCTTGTATTGTTTTATGACGAGCCAAAAGGCAAATTTCTGTCGTGCTTCGACTCGAACAGACAATACACTTGTATTGTATTGCATTGTATTGTACTTTTGGATTCAGGACTGAAAAAGTACGGATGGGAAAACGCACATATCGATAGCTGTCAAATGTAAAAAAAATGTTTTAATGCACTCGCAAAAAATGTTGTTGTAGAACTTGCAGGGCTTTTTGTTTTCACAACAGGTTAAAGGGTCTGTAGACCCCCAGGTATAAATTTTAGAGGGTACACATTTATTGTTTTTATTACATGGTATTTATATGGCGCATTTCTCATATTTATAATATAACTCAATGCGCATAATGTAGCCGTGAACTGAACCCAACAAGCACGCTCACGTGAATCACGCGCATTCACTCACACACTGTACGTAAACACAGAACATTCACGTGGTGCTAAGGGCAAGCTCAAGCCAGCTACTGAAGTGACGGTATTTGGAAATCGTTTTGTATTTGAAATTTTATTAAGTTGGCTGAAACTGACACCAAAGTGGAGGGGGAGGAAGAACCGAAGTATCCGGAGAAAGAACCCCCGACGGTCCGCCCGAATTAATGGTGACACTTACTAGAGGAGAAAAGTCCGACGCCGGAACCCGAAATCGAACCTCGCACCTTTAGCATTGGTGGCAGGCACCTTAACCACTGCGCCACGGACCGCCCCAAATGGGTTGAAACCAACTTAAAGTACATTAGTTCACACACACACACACACACTAGACGTCAGTACGGAATCGAACCTCGCACCTTTAGCATTGGTGGCAGGCACCTTAACCACTGGGCCACACACCCCCATCTGAGCATTATAGAGGGTCCGCAAATTTATTTAAGAAAACTGCATCATCTGAATGTTTTTTTTAATAAATTAACTCATTTCGCTCTCTCTTTAATTTTGTTGTGACAGTGTGTGTGTGTTTCCACGATACTTATTTTTAACTTTTGAACCATCGTGCAAAAGCCTGTCTCCCTCTCCGTCTCTCACGGAAAAACACGGATGTATTTATCTACATCTCTCTTGGCTTGACTTCGCGAACGAAGATTCTATAGGGCTTGCCCACGTCGTCTGCAGGCATTTTCGTGGCTGCGGAGGCCAATCCGGGACAGGCAGGTTCGACCGCAGTGGCTGCAGGGGAAGGTCTGGTCAGGGTTCTGAGTTACGACAACTCTGTTTTTTCTTCTAAGCCGCTTGTCCTTAAGGTTAGCTCTGCGAGAGTCCTCAAAGGAGACGACTGCCTTGTGAATGGTGGAGCGCCAGGTGTCACGGTCCGCAGCAAGCGAAGACCACTGGCGGTAGTCGATTTGGCAGGCACTAAGCGACTTCTTGAGACCGTCTTTGTATCTCTTCTTTGGTGCCCCTCTGTCTCGGTGTCCAGTGGCGAGCTCGCCGAACAGAGTGATCTTGGGTAGGCGATGATCCTCCATCCTGGAGACGTGCCCCACCCAGCGAAGCTGTGTCCGCAGCAGCAAAGCCTCGATGCTCACAGTTTCCGCCTGTTCAAGGACCTCGACGTTGGTGACATAGTCACTCCAGTGAATGCTGAGGATGGTACGCAGGCAGCGCTGGTGAAAGCGTTCGAGGAGTCGTAGTTGGCTGCGGTAGAGGGCCCAGGACTCGGAACCGTACAGCAGGGTGGTGAGGACGACAGCTCTGTACACGCTGATCTTGGTGCCTTTTTTCAGCTGTTGATTGTGCCACACCCGCTTGAATAGTCGCCCGAAAGCACTGTTCGCTTTTGCCAGCCTGTTGTCCAGCTCCTTGTCCAGCTTGGCGTCTGACGTGATGATGCAGCCAAGGTAGGTAAACTGGTGTACAGACTTCAGTTCGGACTCGCCGATGGTGATGTGGGGAGGGCGATGCTCTTCCTTGGGTGCCGGCTGATGAAGGACCTCTGTCTTTTTCAGACTGACCTCAAGTCCAAAGAGCTGGGCAGCATCTGCGAAGCAGGACGTAATGCGCTGCAAGGCTCTCTCTGTGTGTGCAACGAGGGCAGCGTCATCAGCGAAGAGCAGCTCACGAATCAGTTGGTCTAGGGTTTTCGTGTGGGCCTGCAGTCGTCTGAGGTTGAACAGGCTGCCATCGAGACGATACCTGATGTACACTGCGTCGTCATCGTCGAGGTCCACTGTGGCCTGCTTCAACATCATGCTGAAGAAGATGGTGAAGAGGGTCGGTGCCAGCACGCAGCCTTGCTTCACGCCGTTGCGAATGGGGAATGGTTCTGAGAGGTCACTGTTTAGTCTGACCTGGCCTTGTTGGTCCTCGTGGAGCTGGACGATCATGTTGAGGAACTTTGGGGGACAACCTAGTCGCTCCAGGATCTGCCACATACCTTGCCTGCTCACAGTGTCAAACGCTTTGGTTAGGTCGACAAACGTTACGTACAGCCCTTTGTTCTGCTCGCGGCACTTCTCCTGAAGCTGTCTCAGCACAAAGACCATGTCGGTGGTACTCCTGTTGGCTCTGAAGCCACACTGACCCTCTGGGAGGTGGTCTTCAGCGATGGCAGGTACCAGCCGATTCAGGAGCAACCTTGCGAGAATTTTCCCGGCAATGGACAGCAGGGTAATTCCACGATAATAAAAACACGGATGTATTTATCTACATGATCATTTGATAAATGTATTGTAACAGAGAATATAGCCATTTCTGCTGAATGCAGATTGACAACCAAAGTCTGACGTCTAAACTTTGTGTGTGTGTGTGTGTGTGTGTGTGTGTGTGGGGGGGGGGGGGGGGGGTGTGTGTGTGTGTGTGTGTGTGTGTGAACTAATGTACTTTAAGTTGGTTTCAACCCATTTAACCCAAAAGACGTATTTCTCCAATTTTAGAGCTTTTGCCTAAGATGATGGTCGGATCGACCACGATAAAAATAAAAAAACTGACAAACTTATTTCTGTTCAAATTTCTGGACTTGCATTTTGAGTTCGCCTCCATGCACATTGCGCATGTCATCCATGTGCCGGCGTGCTTTAGCCATGGAAATACACGCATCCATGAACTATGAAAACTGCGGTAAGTCACAGCGGTGGTGACACTGCGCCACACGGCCCAGGGGTATCATTTCTGGTACTGTCACTTGTCTATGGAGACGACGGTGTCAAAGTGCAACTTTCTTCTAAGCGATTATCACGATCAGACGGTGCCGGATTGAAGAATCAGAAGCATTCCAGCTTCCTTTGCTTTTTCTCCGCCATTCACAACTTCGTTCAAGATCGAAAGTGAAACGCACAATGCAGTATCCCATAATAGTATGAATGGTGATGTCACTGCAAGTAACGCGTTCAAAATGTAGCGTGCACTTTGTAATAACATGTAATTGTAATAAGTTTGCCCGTCCAGTTACACTCACACGCATCCCAGAGTCGGGGTGATTCTGAACGCAGCCGCAACCAAGCGAGCAGCTAAACTTTACGAACCAACTCGTCACTAAAAGTAGGTTACGCATGGTGGTGCAAGGATGATGCGTCCGAGACGTAGATGCACTGAATTTTAGTGCGTCCGACTACCCCTTAGTTACATTTTCAGTACGTGATTTTGAGTTTTAATGCGTCACTAACTAAAACGGAAACCCTGACTTGTCTCTATTGCTTGCTAAGTATTACGAGAAGTGAAGGTTGAACTTTCGGATTTAGGACTGAACTGAAAAGTACGGATTGGAAAATGCACGAGCACACTCGCATTTGGCAAGTGGATGTTTTTCTTTATTCCCCAAAAACAAAAATCACTCACCATGGCGAGTAAATTACTCGCCATTTTCAGGGCTGTGACACTGTTCAATTAATCAAATTTCATCTTCGGGCAGGTAAATCTGATTTAAAGTAAGTTCAGTGTGCACCTGTAAGTTTTCTCTTAATAACTGCCGTTTAGTCTCAGTCACATCAATAGTTAAGCCACAAGGTATGTTTTCACAAACTTACCCAAAAACTACCTAAAATGTAAGAAATCTTCTGGGAATACAGAGATGATATAGAGAAAACTGTATGGGTAATCTAGAGTTAACTCTTCATTGAGACATCTAATTTCAATATGCTTGAAAACACTTTCTAGACATTTTTTTTACTCAAAGCATTTTTTATATTTTGAAGCTTGCACGTACAAGAGATTTTCGTGTTTACGTAATACACACACACAAACACACGGCACTTCGCGCCAAAACAACGTTCCAACAGCAAGGTTGGAGTAGCTAGACGGGACGTCATTTTTATGTCGTTACTTCTTTGTCAAAATGTGAGGCCCGCCCCCCTGTTATGTCATTTACATGCTACTGAATGAGCTCCGACCATCTCAAGCGTACAGTATTTTTTAAAACAGTAGAAAAAAGAAGGAAAAAAAAACATTATGACAAATGATATTTGACAAACCAATGACGCATATGCGCTGCGCCCCTTATAGAGCTCACTGACGCACTGGCAGATCTGCAAGTTTTTTTCAATAGGAAATATTTCAACATCAGAATCAGGTAAAAGACAAAAGGTAGAGACCCTTGACAGTGACTACAGCTATCATATAGAAGGGACTTTGTGGGTTATGGTTCATCCCCTCGCGTTTTTTTCTATTCACATCACATACACACAAAACACTTATTCGCTCACAAAACTGACGCAACATTCCTCGCATATTCACCTTTCGTGTCTGCATTTTCTCAGTCCTCCTGCGAAATGCGACGTAAGGATTGTTGGTCGTTGTGCCATCTCGTTTTTCTGACTTGACTTGTGAGATCAATGGCATCTCCTGAAAATAAAACGACAGATCATGTATAAATAAAAAAATGTCATGAATAGGTCTTATCAATTACCGTTGTGCCAAATATGAAGAGTTGGCGAAAAGTTTGATATAAACCAAAATTCTGTAAAATAAATTATAAAAAAAAAAAAATTGGCACTTTTCACACATCACACCCCCTCCCCTCACCCGACCCATGACCTGTCCGAGGTATCGTCCAGATTAGTATGCATAGAGGTCTTACCATCTGGTATCGCTGTACCTAGTTTGCGTATGAAGTTAAAAAGAGTATTGAAAAAATATATATATATGTCCTATTTCTGGATCTCATGACACTTGACCCTTCTGAGGGGTTATCCACTGAACACTTATAGAAAGGTCTTACCATCAGGTGTCTCTGTACAGGGTTCACACACACATTCACAAACAAAATTCAAGGACTTTTAAAGGAGTTTTCAAGTACTATTTTTTTTGTAAACTTCAAGGAGGTAGCGACAAAATCAAATGCAACTAAAAATGGTTACCATACAATAAGTGAGGATCATTATCAATATCAGTCATTTGTGTAGGTGATCTTGAAATGATGTCAGCACACACATTGGCAATGTCAATCCCTAATGTAGGAACAGATGGAGAAAATTCAGCAAGTTCTGTAACTGTAGTACAATTACAGAGCTTGCTGAATTTTCTCCATCTCTGCCTCAATGTCTTTTTGAAGATCCTGAACATCCTTTTGCTTCGATTTTGCTTTTGCTCACAGAGCATTTGACTGAGAAATCAGCCTGACCAATCCCTTTGCCTCTGCATCCTCAGCAAGTTTGTCAGACCCATCTGACTTAGGTCAGTGCTAGTTTCCATGTTCAATGAGAAACCCCGCTCTACTGAGGCCTGTCCATGGGAGAGCAGAAGGAACTGCCTCACAACGCTCCACAGCTGAGGAAATTCCTTTTCTCTGCCAAGGTGCTGCTCGAGCAAGACATCAAGTAGTGCTTCTCGTTTCCAGGCTTGAAACTGGAGAATTCTGGCTTGCTTTTGATTTTGTCCAGAAAAAAGCTGTACTGTGATAGCACTTGGTCCACCTCCTCATCACCGATTCTTCCTGCCTCTGAAAATACCCGCATGCAACCTGTGAACTTCTTCTCATTGCTTTCTCTCTTGCAACAATCAGCCATAATTCTGGAATCTAAACAGCATAGCATGCGCACCAAGGGGTATGTGATTGTCATTCTTTTAGAAGTTTCAAGATCAAGCCTTGCAAGAAATCTCTGCAGGCACATCGAAAGTCCCTCTGTCCCTCTTCTGCTTATCTGACGCAAGTGTTAAAGAGTGGAGCTGCTTTTCTGTTGCGAAGCCCACTTTCAGTTTATCCAAACTAAGCTGATTTTCTGGCTTGATGACATCCACTTTCACAAGAGTGGCTAAATTCACCTGCACGACATGTGGAAGGAGGAAAAGGGGACTTAAGTGACTCGAGCAGGCTGTATAGGTCACTGCTGACGAAGGGCAACAGTGGCCTGTCGGTCTGGTAGACTGTCAAGAATTGCTGAATCTGGAAAATGTTAAACAGAAATTCATTTGTAAATCAACTATATCAGTATTGTAAATATGAGAGAGAAATAGAGATTTTCACAGGCAGTCTATCATTAAGTTTGAATTATTCATTGGATACTTATTCACATAATGATTAAAAAATAATAATAATAATACAGTGGAGTCCGCTTAACACGAATTTCTGGGGACACGGAAAATCACTTCGTGTTAAACGTGTTTCATGTTAACCAATATGGCCTCAAAATTGATCACGGCCCTCAAAAAGAAAGTGTGCAAGAGATGTGTGCGTGAAAGAGTACGAGGTTAAAAGTGCACATTATCGTACGGGTCGTACTTTATATGCATACCTTCAGCTCGCTCGGAAAACACAAGGAAATGTTTTCAGCTCACGTATTTAATGTAAAATCCATAGTAAGTTACAATTCATCAGGTAAAAGCAACACAGGCTGAAGTACAATCCCGCATCGGTAAAAGGGTTGTGTTGGTACACGAATGATGCAAACAACATGAATACAGTTCAGAAACGCTAGCCAATGAAAAGACAGATTACAATAGCCAAAGGCTATTCAGCCAATCACAGACTAGAGTTCGCTCTGATCTGTCGTGTACTACAGCGCGAGAGCGACACGTGAATTGGTTTTCGGTGAATGAAATCTGTGTTCGTGTTAAACAGGTGAATAATAGTGAAATTGCCCTGGTTGGGAACTGAAACCAGCTTCATGTAAAGCGAAATTTCGTGTTAAGCATTTCATGTTATCAGTGAAATTGTAATACAGAATAAGAAGGCCGTCGGCCAGAAACGCAAGAACGGTTCGTGTTAACCGGAAATTCTAAAGCGAGTTTGTGTTAATTGGACTCCACTGTACATAGTTTTATATAGCACCCTTCCCCATGGACAGTACATACAAATATTTTTTAAAAGGAGAAAAATTAGAACGCACTCACTCTTTAAATAAACACCTGCTCGCATCATGTAGGCGCATTTCAAACACTAAATAAAAACGCACATACACACACGCAGCCTACCTACATGGGCTACCCATATTAAAAAAAAAAAAAGCAGCCAACATTTTCAGGTAGCACATCCAGACAAAGCTAATCTTGATATGCTACCTGGAAAAGACGGGTCTTCATATTTGTTTTGAAGGTCATCAGGGTAGGGGATAGATGGACATGCAGTGGAAGTGAGTTCCAGACGTGAGGGGCCAGGCTGAATCTGGGCTGAACAAGCAGTTTCTGTGAGCTTGAGTGTAGACTTCTATTATCTGGTTATCTGTAAAGTTGTAGATTACATGTTTATTAGATACCTCACGAGCAATCACAATGAAGACGTGAAGCTCGGCCACAAGCAATGGGTCTTGAATGGCTTTCTGGAAAGTTTGGAACGACTTGTTTGCTGGCTCAGTGAACTGCCTGGATTTGGCTGCAGTGCAGTAAGCAACCGACCTCAGCAAGTGTTCCAACTACAGAGGAATCACCTTGCTGTCAGTACCAGGAAAGGTCTTCAACAGGATCATCCTAGAGAGAATGAAGAGCTCCGTTGACCCCCAGCTGAGAGACCAGCAAGCAGGATTCAGGAAGAACCGATCATGTACAGACCAGATCGCCACTCTCCGCATCATCGTGGAACAGTCTCTGGAGTGGAGCTCCCCGCTGTACGTCAACTTTGTGGATTATGAGAAAGCATTTGACAGCGTGGACCGAGAGACTCTGTGGAAACTCCTACGACACTACGGTGTACCCACAAAGCTCGTCCGCCTGATCAAGAGCAGCTATGATGGCATGACATGTCGCGTGATCCACGAAGGGCAGTTCACCAGGGAGCTCCACGTCAGAACTGGTGTCAGGCAGGGGTGTCTGCTGTCTCCGTTCCTCTTCCTACTGGCCATAGACTGGGTCATGAAGATGACCACAGAGCACAGACGAAGTGGAATACAGTGGACACTGTGGACACAGCTTGACGACCTCGATTTTGCAGACGACTTGGCATTACTGTCCCACACTCGTCAACAAATGCAGGACAAGACCACGAGGCTTGCTGACATCTCGTCCCAAGTGGGCCTCACCATTCACAAACAGAAAACAAAGACAATGAGGCTGAACACAACCAGGGAAGAACCAATCTTGCTTGCTGGCACCCCGTTGGAGGAGGTGGAGTCCTTCACCTATCTTGGGAGCATCATAGACAAAAAAGGCGGCACTGATGCAGATGTCAGAGCACGAATCGGTAAAGCCAGAGCAGCCTTTCTCCAGTTAAAAAAAGTGTGGAGTTCCAGAGAGCTGTCACAACACACCAAAGTCCGGATTTTCAACTCCAATGTAAAAGCAGTTCTCCTATATGGAGCAGAGACTTGTAGATTGACAAAAACCACAGTCAACAGAGTACAGACCTTCATGAACAGTTGCCTTAGAAGAATTTTGAAAATCCACTGGCCAGAGAAGATCAGCAACGTCAGACTCTGGGACAGAACAGAGCAGATAACAGCAGAGAATGAAATTGGGCGAAGAAGATGGGGATGGATCGGTCACAGCCTGAGAAAGCCAGCTTCCAGTATCACTAGGCAGGCATTGTCATGGAACCCCCAGGGAAAGAGGAAAAGAGGTAGGCCGAGAAACTCCTGGCGTCGAGACCTCCAAGCAGACATCAAGAGACTGGGAACCACCTGGAGTAGAATCGAAGGAGAAGCACAGGACAGGAGTTGCTGGAGGTCTCTCGTCGACGGCCTATACCCGGGTAGGGGTGACAGGCGTAAGTAAGTAAGTAAGCAGTAAGCAACAACATCTGGGATGATCTTGATAGCCCTTTCTGCAGGTTCTATGTTCTCAAGCCATCTTTAATGTAAACATAAAGTCTGTGTTATTGAAAAAAATACACACACATATACTGTTGCATATTTGAAACCCCACTGAAAATTTAGACATTTTACCATCCGTCACAAATTTCAACATCACACATTAACATGCACATGATGCATTAACCTTTTGACGACGGAACGCGCATACGTGCGCGCGGGGCAAGGCTCCGTTGCCAACGGAGCGCGCACATATGTCCGCCGGCCTCGTTTACCGTGGCCTACGAAGCGCGCACATATGCGTTTTCCAATGACAGTATAGCTAGCAATACGTGCAGTACGGTGTAAA
Source organism: Semisulcospira habei (assembly GCA_036245525.1). Taxonomy (NCBI): domain Eukaryota; kingdom Metazoa; phylum Mollusca; class Gastropoda; family Semisulcospiridae; genus Semisulcospira; species Semisulcospira habei. The sequence goes on from BTPG01000001.1 coordinate 280,599,180, forward strand.
GGAAGCAACCTACTATAATATGTCAAGCATTCATTTCTGTACTGATAGAGTGACTTGTCTTGTTTGTATGCACTAAAACGAACGAATCAGAAGCTCTCAGACAAAACAACCGGGCAAGCACGAAAAATGGCGAATTTGCGGCGGCGTGGTCGATGCATTCCAATTGCTGAAGTACTTGAGCAAGTCCTCCAGGATGATTCTGATGAGGAAGGAGAGCCTTTGCATGATGAATCAGAAGAAAGTGACAGTGAAAACGATTTTTTTGCTGATTTGGAGGACCAGGAAGACGAGGATTATGAATCTGAACCTGAAGATTATGAAGAAGACGATCAGGATGGCGAAGAAGAGATGGTGGCTGAACACGGCAGCTCATCGTCTTCAGAAGACGAAGATTTCGCCAGGAATGTCCAACAAATCAACATCAATGCTTTTGACATGGAGACAGACATTGATGATGCAGATGAAGGTGCCGTTTGGGTTCGAAACCTGAATAACTTTCCTCGCATTCCTGCATACACAGGTGAGAAACCACGTGCTTTGCATTGTTGTTGTTGCTTGAGTGGGCGTGTCTTGTGTGTGTATTACACAGGCGTACGCGCACGTGTGTAGATTATATATATATATTGTTAATAGTGGAAAATATAATGTTTACATTTCTTAGTTATAAATAAAAGTATGACATACGTGTGTGTGTGTGTGTGTGTGTGTGTGTGTGTGTGTGTGTGTGTGTGTGTGCATGCATGGCTTGTGAATGCATGGTGTTTGTGTGCGAGCATGCATGGCGTGTGAATGCATGGTGTGTGTGTATGTGTGTGTGTGTGTGTGTGTGTGTGTGTGTATATGGAGTGGGAATGCATGGTGTGTGTACACAAATATCTGTTGGTAAATTAACATTGATCTTTTTGTTTTACAGCTGTACCAGGACTACATGTGGATCTTGGCGATGACCCCAAACCCACTGATGTCTACAAGCTATTTTTGACCGACGACATCATTGGCCACATCAAGACTGAGACCAACAAGTATGCTGAATCCAACATTGCACTGAAAAGGCAAGGGGGACCCCTGCCACCCAGGAGCATCTTCTCCACATGGAAGAAAATGACCAGGGATGACATCAGAAAATTCCTGGCCATTTGCATGCATATGGGGATTGTGCGGAAGCCGACAGTAGCCGACTACTGGACCATACACCCCGGGACACACACCTCCTATGCAACTCAGTTGATGACCAGAGAAAGATTCACATCCATTCTGGCCTTTCTCCACCTCAATGACAATATGACATACATTCCATTCAATGAGGAGGGGCATGACCCAATCCACAAGATACGACCTTTTCTTGTACATTTGCAGGATCGCTTTGCAGCACTGTACACGCCTAATCGAGAGATCTGTGTGGATGAGGCAATGTGCCCTTTCAAAGGTCATTCCCGTTTTCGGGTTTACATGCGTGACAAACCCACCAAATGGGGCTTCAAGTTTTATGAACTATGTGAAAGCAAGAGTGCTTGAAATGTTTTGTGCAGATCGACGACTCAGCAACAAGCCATATGATGTTGTTATGCGTCTGATGGAACCACTGCTGAACAAAGGTTACCACCTTTTCATAGATAATTATTACTGTGAGCCCAAGATATGTGCTACCCTTGCAGGTCATGCCACACTGGTCACAGACTTGGCGCCCCGTCTACAGCGTGGAGAACTGGATTACATGCGACGGGGACAGGTGGTTTGTGTGAAGTGGAAAGACAAGAAAGATGTTTTTATGCTTTCCACTGTACATATGACTAAGTGCCAAAAGGTGAGCAAAAAGTGAGTGATCTCTTTTGCGGGAAACTAAAATCTGTTTAAAAAGACATGTGTTGACTTTAACAAGTGCAATGTGTGTGTGAATGATTGAAGATATGCTGGCAATAATTTCTGCACCTAATGTAAAGCCGTTTGGTGAGTATAGTGTAAAACGCCAGAATTCACCAATAAAAATCGGCCCGGGAAAGCAGACAACGATTTGAAGTCGGTCTTTTTTGATCTCGCGTGTTTAAGCAACAATAACAAACCTGGTGCTAACCATGCCCATATGTTCAGGGAATGTTGATCTTATAATCCGTGTATTTCCAAGATTTGAAGGTAAGCCATGCTAAATTGTTTATTGCTCTTGAAAGTAGCCTCTGTCGGACGTCAGGTTTGTCGCAACAGAAGCATCGTAATTTCTGCGAACTTGTGCTAGGGAAAGGCACGCTGACCCAAACCGGAAATGGCGTCATTGCGTTGTTTCGCTTTCGTTGAATATTTGATATGCTTCAAATTTACTTTTCCGTCACAGTTTTCTAAGCTGGCAAAAAAATTCTGAGCGGCCAGTTTTTGTCGCAAGATCTGACGTTCAACTATTTGACAAATTTAACGAAGTTGTTTTGGTTTTTGGGGTCTATGACCGTCCGGTTATGACAGATGCATTATGGGCCACATTCCAGCGTGGTTGTTTTAAATGTCCGGTCTGTCAATGGTGAGCTACAACTCGTGACATTTTGTCGCAACCGTTTTCATAAATCTGACGTTCGATCACTTCTGTCGTTCGACTGTAATTATAGACAATATTATGAGCCAAATGTTTAATTTATAAATATTGTAAGGGACCATTTTCAAGAGTTTGAATCGCCCGACACTCCAGTACCAACTTTAGGCAGTAGGTTAGAGAATGAAGATGATTTCTTGTGATAAGTTTTATTGCGACGACCGCTGCTGTAGCAACATTTGTTGCTGCAATCCTGACGTTCAACACATATGGATTGTAGAATATTTTGGGGGAGAAGACACTGTTAAAATGAGCCATTATGGACAACCAGTTGCATAGCCGTTAGACCTTCTGAATCTGAGGGTCAGAGTTAAAATAATGCACTCGGCCTGTACACAGATGAAATTTATTTGAATATTTGTTTTCTTTTTACAGGCGCAGACTGTTTAGCACATCATGTTTTATCATGTATCTCTCTTGGCTTGACTTCGCGAACAAAGATTTTATAGGAGTTGCCCACGACGTCTGCAGGCTTGTTCGTGGCTGCGGAGGCCAATCCGAGACAGGCAGGTTCGACCGCAGTGGCTGCAGGGGAAGGTATGGCCAGGGTTCTGAGCTGCGGCATCTCTGTTTTTTCTCCTGAGCCGCTTGTCCTTAAGGCTAGCTCTGCGAGAGTCCTCAAAGTCCTCAAAACTGTATGCAGTTTGTTCTTCATATCTGTTTAGTTTGTTAAATAATGTGCTTGAAACTGGGGGAAAGGCTTTGTGTTTGTGGCTTCTGATAAGTATCCCGGGGATATCTGCTGCAATCCTGATGTTCGACCTACGTTACAAATTCTGGCCCTGACTACCAATAAATATATTTTGGCAGCAAAGATGACTCTCATTGTGCTCTTCTGTGTGCATGTATTCCTGTGAGTGGTATACATAACACGGCAAAGTGTGTTTTTTTTTTTGCTTGTAGGATATTTTAAAACTTGAATATGGTCGGATGTCAGGTATTGCAACACAAATCATGTTCAGGGATTAGAACATTCTAAGCCAAAAAGCACTAATTGTTCGGATAGGTCAATTTTGACCACTACTTATTATTTTAACTGTTTGGAAACAGATTTGTGTTTTTTATCCCACCAATTTAGAGGCACTATGTCGCAATACCTGATGTCCGACATATCCAGATTTAAAATTTTTAACGGCCATTTTCTCAAAAACCATTTCAGATATTATCTTTTTCTTTTACAAACACATTACCAATACAGTGTACATCACCCAAATACATTTTCTGGTACTTTATGTCAAACTTTGATTTTCAACCCAGTTGTCCTCTTTGTGAGATCACCTTTTGGCACTTAGTCATATGCCTGTCCTCGAAAGAGTCCAGTGCCGGACACAGGAGAAAATGAAACCAAAAGCCGTCAACAGCTATGTGGCTCATATGGCGGGTGTTGACAACAGCGATCAGCTGATCAGTTATTTCCCAATGAGAAGGAAGAATCTGAAGTGGTGGAAGAAACCGTTTTTTCATCTTCTCACTCTCTGCACCATTCAGACCAAGATCCTGCTCAACATGCATTGGGTGAGCAGAGGTAGGAAGAAGCTCAAGCTGGACCAGGTGATCAAGTCCCTGTTGTTGGAGCTTCCGCCATGTCAGGTAGAGCCGCCGGCCGCAGCTGCTGATGGACCCAAGCTGGGCTTGTGGAGGCTCAAGGGTCGTCACTTCCCATCCCAGTTGCCTTCAACACCCCCCAACCGCAAAGGCAGAAAGAACTGCTATGTCTGCTACCAGAAGCAGGTTGAACGCGGCGCATCAAAGCAGGAGTTGAAGAACAAGCGGAAGTTGACACACTACCAGTGTTCATCCTGCATGGTTGCACTGTGTGCGACACCTTGTTTTGAGCCTTTTCACACAAGGAAAGACTTTGTGCATTAGCCCAGCACCAGTGTTGTCTATTTTGAGTGAAACAGTTGACACAAAGAACATGCACTTTCACATCATTTGACTTCAAAAGTGTCCTCGGTGAAACTGTGGCGTGTGTAGTTTGGAGTGTGGTATTAAAATTTTGTTTATTTGTGAAAAAAAAACCTTCTATTGTGCCTTTCTTTCTGGATTATTTACTGGGGACACACTGGACTATATTCTGGATTGCAATGTAAGTGGTAATTTTCACACTTTGCATAACTAATACACTAACAGCATGTATTTTCATAACCCAATGCAAATCTGACTGTTTTTGCTTTTTGGCTTCTTACCCTATCTTCTTTATACACCTCTAAAATCTTGAAAATACAAAATATTTTCTTCAGCATAATGTCTATGTATTCATCTTGAATTGCTCTTTCCATTGATACCAAATATATTGGGGTATGATAAGATATTTACTACAAACAAGGCCAATGAAAATGTCAAAAATTACTACGCCACCAGGGAAGCGAGTCACAGTAAGGCATACGCTCCCGGGAAAATCCTAGCTGTCAGACTACGGTGGCAAAAGGTTAACAAATGTGCTTCTACACACCTGTGAGTGCAAAACTTCAGTGGGAAGATGGTGCTCCCTGTGATTGTTGTGAAGTCTTCACAGCGGGCAGGACAATCCAGAAACAAAGTGTACAGTCTCGACAGAGTTTCTTCAAGGTCCCAACCAGCAGCCATGCACCCAGCATGAAATGCATTGTGCAACATGTGAATCCCACAACTGCCTGTATGTAGCATCCTCATACTGGTCTGTGCCACCATTCCTTTTGGAGATCTCCAAAGACCTGTATTAATGAAGTACAAATATATGTACATGATTTTTTTTTTTTTTATTTAATTACTTTGATAAATGACAAGGAACGTTTAAAGGACAATTATTGAATTAAACTATATTTAGTGATTTCTAAGTCAAAACAACTATTCTGGTACTCAAAGGCATCAAGTAGCCTTGTGAACAAACACAGCAGCCCTGAAATGCCAGCCCAACTGTCAAGACATATCATGAAATAAAACACTCACCTTCCAATTGACGTTTGGTCCATCCATCGAAAGCTGTAGAAAGTTCTTGAAGCCCAAGTCCAGAATGGTTGGCGCCAACTTTTCACAGATATCAGAAGCACAAGCATGTCCCATGAATTCTGAAGTAAAATACTCCGTTTGAACCATGCTAGTGGCACTGTCCCAAAATTGAACATGAATATCCAACTGTTTCAGTTTCTGATGTTTGTTCATGCTTTCAAACAGCAACACATAGCCATCTTCCCATTTAACACTTTTCTTCAGAGCATGTAGAAAGTGAGGAACCAATCCAAATATAGCCAGATATCTGGTCTTTGTTTCGCCACACTGAAAACTGGCAGCGATTTCGCTGTCTGGAAACATTGCTTTGAATAATCTTGAATTGTCTTCACAAGATTTGAAGCTCAAATGGCTGGAGACCGCATGCAGAGTGTAAAGAATTTCCGCTTTCAGAACATCAATTCCTTGAACTGGGAGCTTTGATGGGACATGGTAGTTCTTGGTACACTTTGCTCTCTTTACTCACAGTTTCACTGGGACTGGGAGTGCTGGAAGTTGGTGTAGGAGTAACACTTTGACCCAAGAAAGCGGACAGTGGAACTGCAGGTCGACTGGCTTTCAAAAGGGCCATGTGCTTCTTGCCTTTGGCGTGGCTGCCCAGTGCCGATTCTTCCATGGCACGGACGTTGATCGTTTTCTTGAAAACACGACAAAATCCATACAACTTGCTTGTATCTTCCCAAAGCCACTCTGCATATTCTTCTTTCTCCAACCAACAACGGTTAAAAACAAACGATCCGGCCGGCATTTTGCCTTCAACAAGCGCGACAGAAAGTGGAGAAACCGCCCGCGTTGACAAACGCAACCACTGCGTATGTGCGAACAGGGGAGGCAACTTCCGAAACATTCCAAACCAGAGACGGCAGACGACACGACATGACACATAGTACCGCTTTGTGCGATGTTTTTTTTTTTTTATATCTCAAAATAATTCATAAAATGCACATTTTCCTTTTAAATTATATTCGTTTACAGTGATATGCAGTTAAAATCCATGATAATTTTATTTTCAAGGACTTTTCAAGGAGTATAACAGGTTTTATCAGAATTCACGGATATTCAAAGACTTGAAAACACGGTCTCAAAACTCAAGGACTTTCAAGGAAATTCAAGGAGTGTACGAACCCTGATGTACCAAGTTGAAAATATTACAAAAGAAAAAACCCCAATGTATTATCAAATAAATGCTGCTTTTCTGAGGACCTCTTGTGAGGGGTCATTCAAAGTTGTATGCACAGAAAGGTATCTCTGTAGTCTGTAGCAAGTTTTCCTTTGAAGCTGAAAACAGTATTTGTGAAACAAAATAGAGTTTCTGGACCCCCTGAGACCAGAGAGAGGTCACTGACACTGGTATATTTAGAAAAGTTTTGTCACAAAGTATCCTTGAGCCAAGTCTGAAGACTGTGGCTTAAACAGTCTCCAAGAAAATGCCATCATTAAAGTTTATCACAGGTGACTGACGATGGATGGCCCACAGTATCTTTTTTTTGTTTGCAGTTGGATTTTTTACCACCATGAAGTCCTACAGTCATAGCTTTATTCATCTGCAAATTTGTAAAGCAGGTAGGTTGAGACAATGAGGTATACAGGGAGATGGATGAGAATTTTACCCCAACCTGGCGAGTGAATTTTGATATTACTGTGCAATGTGTCCCTCACCAAGCGGAGGCGCTTGTTGAGCCAATAGTCGTAGACAGCGATGATCAGGTCGTCATCCTCTTTCAGCAGGAGCTTGGCTTCTTGTAAAGTCACCACCTGTGCACATACATGTTGTATGGTTGATCAGGAACACAATATGACAAAGCCCATCCTACTTAAAGCTCGCGTGCATTTTCAGACTAAGAATAAGCTTACAAAAGTTACAGAAATATGTAAACACAACTCAGGCTATTCCTAAATCAGAAGTGGGTCAGAGAGTGTGATATTAGTTTTAATTTAGAAATCAAAACTGATCCGTCAGATGTTAGCAGCACACTATATTTAGTTATTAACAAATAGCATCCACACTGATACAGCTTATGAGCTAGTATGGTGTCCCTTTCTACAGGTGGACAAAAAACACAATCCTCAAGAGCCCTTGTGTTGAAGGACTCACAACAATTAATGCCTGCAGCATTATTTATACCATTTCATGGAGTGGGCAGGGATGTCACTGGCCGTCGGACACCGGACACAGTCCGATTGACTTGGCCTAATGTCCGATGAACAGAAGGATCAGCAGGACAAATGTCCGATTGTTTGTTTCAAAAAGAGGACATGTGTCCGATTGTTTTTCCGTTGATCGCGGACACCGCTAGCGACATTTCTTTCCGAGTAGGCTGGCGCTTTGCGGTAGTCGGCTTTACACTGCGCGAGCGAGTGACGTGTAGTGTGTTATTCCCGGCAACGCCCTCTGATTGGCTGACCCTAAAGTTCAGCTATATTTAGCGAAAGCGAGACTGCGTGAGCGAGGGTCGTGTAGAGTGTAAACATCGTCTTGGTACAAATGGAAGGGCCTGATCAAGTCAACGGTCAACACCCTTTTGTCTTCAGTGTTGTTGACAAGTGGGTAGCTGACAAGAAAAGGGTTCTGTTTTCAGCTAGGAGGGGTACCACTGTTCAACAGGACTCAGAAAAACCATCCACTTCTGCTGAGTGATCAGCTCATATCAGTTCCACTGAGTCTCGAGTCTGAGGGTGTCATTTTGATTTTCAAGTCAGTGTAGCAGCCTACTACATGTAGTGAAGTTTCAGATAAATCTAACAAATGTAGCCTATTGACAAGGCCTTTTTAAAGTATTTTCTGCTTTAGTTTTCTACATTTGTTCATCATGTCTATTAGCCACAAAAGTGTGAGAATTTAAATCTTTAACCCATTTGCTACCAGAAACCTGCTGTGGCCCATGCTGGTAGCGAATGGGTTAATGACAACATGAACAAGTAAACAAAAAAATAGTAACTGGAATGATTTTTTTTCTTATACATTTTCTTACAGAAAGCTCATCTCCTTTTGTTATAGCCTTAGGCTTACTAATCATTACATTTCCGTTTAGTCAGTACATGGTCTAATATTTTTATAATGCTATTCTAGTCAGTACATTTCCTTGCACTGTGAATTCCTTGAAGTGCCAAAATGACAGTTTAGTTTGTGAGTTGTGAGCCTGAGCATGAAGAATTTGCTACCTCTGTTACAAGGCCCTGATATGTTTTTCATGCGAATCTGCGATGACAGTATTATCTGAATGACATAATAACTTGTTCACTTTTCTTTGCCTTTTTACGTTTATGTCCTTTTCGTCAACAGTCAATAAATATCTCACTCAGCCTGTGTTTATGTGGTTTCTGTTTTACTATCAGTTTTGTCACGCGCGAAATGTCCTATTGTTTTGTTCCAATTCAGGACAAATGTCCTATCCCTCTGCCACCCTCCAGGACATTTGTCCTATAGGTGTCCAGTTCCAGTGACATCCCTGAGTGGGGAAGGTGGAGGGGGAGAGTCAAGCAATAAACAAACCAGATCCCCTTGAATAGGTCAGAAACAAACAAATTAATGGGGAGGTATTTACAGCTGTGACCCGACATCGCGGTTGTCGGGGTCCACAAAATGGGACCGCGATATATCTATCCGCGAGATATCGGGCTAAGGGGGGTGGGGGTGGTATCCAATGAGAATCGGGGCGTGTGCGTAGGCATTACCTATCGCCTGTGCGTTCTTTCTTTCAAAGACAAGTACAATCAGAAACACTTACTTGCATATACTTATATACTTTCGGGGGGGGGGGGGGGGGGGGGGGGGGGGGGGGAGGGGGGGAGGGGGCTTCCATATGCATTGCTTTCAGTCTCTTACTTAGTGCACCCCCTCTTTCCTATCATTTTTTTTTTGTGTGTGTGCTTGGACCAAAGTAGATCTATGATCATTGGTCTATCATGCACACTTCTCTCCCTTGACAGTGCTTTTTCCTACTCACTTGGTAGTTTTTTCTAACTTACTTGCACTGTTTGCATCACGGGAAAAAAAAAGTACAAAGGACAACTTCTGTTCTTGTTTATGTCATTCACACACATCAGTAGACAATTAGGTAGCCTTTATTCTTCAATAAATAGGTTGATCACCTTGCAGCCAGCCAAGTGGGGAGACATCTGCCATGTGCCAGAAAACCTAGACCCTCATTATACACCGACTCCTACCCTCCTATTGTACATACATGTATGTATGTGTTCTTCATCTGGAGAAGGTTTGTGGGTGTTCAGTGTGTCTACACCCCCTCAGTTGTCGAGTCAGGCGTGTGCAGCACCCCGTGGAGAGCGATACAGCCAAGGCTGGTGACCGCGGTTCACTGCCGTCCACAGACCTGCCTACATGATCATGTGGTTGTCAGGAAAATTTGGGAAAACTCTCAGTAAGACTGCATAGTCAACTGGAAGTCATGTGAAACACACGAGAGACGCCAACCAATTTTACATTTTTGTGGGTGTTTTTATTATTAAGTGTTGCATAAATACACATATCACTAAAAAAAAAATGAATTATACAGACGTCCATCTACTTCTGTTTCGTCGTCTGTTTCGTGTACTCGTTTTGGATGCATGATTTTGCACCGACCGTGAACCTCAAACTTAAAAAGTGAAGCGATCACATTTGCTAGAATGAAGGCAAACAAAGGTACGCTTTCCAATTGACTAGACCAAATTATAGGTCAGCGCTGTAGCCAACCAGGACCAGGCTTCTTACTACCAGCATAATCGGGACAATCAAACTATTTGCACAAACCAAAAAAAAAATAATGTATTTTTCTCTAAAATGTATTTTTTTTCGAGAAAATACTTACCAATGGCATTACTGTATAGACGTAGCACTTAGCCTATCAATTTCGGCCCAGGGATCGTTATGTACAGCAACGCCACCGGGGAACCAAGTGAGCTGTACCAAAATCCATGAATAGCTTCTCTTCACTGAGTAGCCTCCCGTATCTCACACGGGCACATGCGCAGCGTCACCAGTTTCGCTCTTAGCTTACTGGTGGCGAGCGGGGCAGGTGGGAGGGCCCTCCGAGTAATGCCATCGGTAAGTATTTTCTCGAAAAAATACATTTTAGAGAAAAATACATTACCGACGGCATTACTGTATGGAAGAATAACGAAGAGGAGGAGGGCACCGCCAATTACCCTGCTACTGCGGAGGCATTAGTGAAAAAGGCTGGGATCAACATCTCACAATTTTAGCTAAGTGTTACCTAAGGCGCCGGTAGGGAGTGTTGAGCCGCCGAGACGTCGCCCACCAGGGTCAGGTTGTCCTGCTGGCTTGAGAGGTCATGCAAATAGAAACAGGCAAAGGTGGATTCTGCTTTCCATCCTACTGCGGCGACAATGTCACTTACTGCAC